>PVLD010023376.1:0-27496 GCA_004027595.1 Dinomys branickii | reverse complement strand
TTTTATACCTGTTTAAATAATTCTATACCATTTAATTATTCTAAAGATAGTGTATATATATTCTTAAGCAAAGAACAGGAATCTGGATGCCCATCAACTTAGAAAGATCATGGCAGCAAACCACAGCTGTATACATGTTGCAAAATGTTATAGATTAGTTAATAATATGTAGCAAGAGAATTGCATGAATTGTTTGCAAATGTATCCTTCCAAAAATTTTCTAAGAGATCTCTGCTAACTGACAACAAAATCTGACTAGTCTATTCAAATAATAAATTTCTAAAATTATATTGGAGTTACTATAACTCAATGTGGGCAAAAATATATTTGAGTGCACTCTGATTTTGTAAAGATGTTTGTTCTGTGTACTTGTTTACATGTTAGTCATTCTGTGAACAGCTGTTCCCCTTTATTTTGAGCTCAACAATTTTTCTTTGATTATTTCATCATAATATAATTGGGTTATAGATTTAAAGCATGCTTTCACCTGAGTTATCAGCTGGCTTAAATGATATCAAAATTAAGATATTTAACTACAGTCCTTACGATGAGGAGAAATTATTGGGTAGGACTCCAGTTGGAGAGTAGAGAAATGGCCAACCTCTTCATTAAATAGGACCCCCCCCCAGTGATCCCTATAGTCTTTTGGGAGACACCCCAATAATTGGGTCATTTGGTCAAAAGAAAGTTTTTTGGTAAAAATTACAGTAAGGTTTTCTCATAAAAGATGCTCTTGGTACAAAACTAAATTTTTACAAAGGTTTTCCCATGTGTATGGTAATTTGTTAGTGTTAATCTCATGGTGTAGTAAATGTATTCATCATTCTGGATCTAGAGATCTTCCAAAATGTAAAACAAAGACTGTTTATTGTGATGAGACTTTCCTTCAGATTAAGACCCCAACCTTTAACAAAACATGTGACGTGTATCCCATTACAGGACCATGGCTTCTTGCATATTAGATAAGAGATGATTGGGTAAAAGGGTAATGGCATGTCAAAATGAAAATTTAAGTATGTTGCAAAACGTCATCATGACTGTCATGTAACTATGTTAGGTATGCCTTTGATTTCTAAATTTCTGTGTAAAAATATGTAACTGTTAACATTCTAGGTGGATTTAAAGATTAGTATATCCGTGGTTGTAAAAAATAATAGTTCCATTTGTACGTTCTACAGTATTTGCTCTTCAGGTCAGATTACAATATTAAGCTTATTGTCTCTCTTACAATGTCATTAATCTTCTCTGCTGGATGGTTAACAACAGATCTGGAGACCAAAAATTAGAGAAATAATTTGGGCTAGAGAACAGCCAATATTTTGGCTACGCCCTCTGAGGTCAGTAAAGACTCAGGACAGAAGAGAACCTCTACTGTGACATCCTATAACTCGGTTGAGTCCCTGATTTTCTGATAAAGGAGATTATGGAACCACAGAGGAAAGTGATTCTACGATATGTGGCGTGCCTAAGGAGAGTCACCAGGAGAGAAAAAAATCTCTCAGGCTTTCACAGAAAGCAACTTGGTCAGGCATGGCCAGGACTCATCCAGATGGCTGACACTGACAGATCAAGAGATGCTGTACTTGGTTCCAAGATGATTCCTGAGGAGACTTAACTGACCCTGATAGATAGCAAGAGGTTAAATTTTTATTTCTACAGGTCTCACTTTAACTTGGTCTTGAACATCCAGCAGAAAAGTGTAACCACAAGATGTAAAGAAGCAATGCCACAGTAATGTTAGTTGTAAAAGATTCAAGTCACCAACAACCTCTGGCAATTGCCAGCTACACTGATAACTGACCACTGTTATGGACTTTGGACTATATTCTTCAAGGACAGCTTTTTCAGCTTCAACTGAACACCCACCACTTCTGCAATTAAACAGAAAAGGGAGATACTTTGGGAGCCGCTGGAGCTGATTATTGGTCAAGCAGTCAAGCTACCTCAATGCTGAAAAAGGCGTCCTGCTGGGCAATTAGTCATCAGTTACTAGGCAACATTACCTGCCCATGATACTAACTTTGCAAAGTGTGTAAAATAAACGCCCCTACTGTTGAAGTCAGTCCTCTTGCTCATCGGGCAAGAGGTGACTCCCCCTGACCCTGGCTACTGTCTTTTGTTTTTATTTTCTGTATCCTCTCACCGTTTTCTCCCAGGAACCACAGAAAGACCACCGACTCCCACAATGTTTGTCCCTCAGAAACATCTTCCACCCCAAAGTCTGTGTCAGCACCTGCTTTCAGAGAACCCAACAACAATTTATAGTCTTTAGAGACTTACAAGACCTCTTTGTCCAAACACTTTTAGAGATACATTCAATTTGACAGAGAACGGAGCAAGTTCATAAGTGTAACGTATGCACATAGGCTGTTGCTTGTACAAGAGAGCATGTGTAGGACCCTAGTTTAATTCTTTATCCAATTACGTTTTCCTGAGCTGGTATGTGATGCAAAATGTCCTCTCCTCTAGGTGGAAAGGAGAGGAAGCGTCATTCTTTGTTTCTTACTATATTTCTGTGAATTACAGTCTTGCACTTTTAAGGCCAGAATTTGGAATTTCATTAGTTACCATTAGAAGCAAAATATAAGGCTGGAGGTCTTCCTGGCAGACACCAGAAAACGAATCAGCTGGAGTTGATGAAGTGAAGACTATGAACCGTGTTACTCTGCAGCCATCACCTCTCCCTATGGTCCTGCTCACACTGCTGTGCTGACCAACCTAGTCCACCCGTGGTGCTTGAATCCATAGAGACAACATCACGATGTTTAGTGGTAAAGTGGCAACAACAGTTTAAGGCGACCAAACTCAGGATCATCAGCTTCCATACACTCAGCCAACAGTGACCTACCAGAGAACATATCCGCACTAAGCACTGGAGGCTGGTCCCCCTTCTCACCTACTCCATCCCACTCCCCCATCTTCCAGTTTCCCACAGAAATGTATCCTTCAGCCACCCCAACTCAAGGATGCATTGCCCAGGCCAGGTGTGATCGTGCACGCCTATACTCCCAGCACATGGGAGGCCGAGACAGGAGGAGCCCTGCAAGTTCATCGCCAGCCTGGGCTACATAGTGAGTTCAAGACAGTCTGAACTGCATGTTGACACTGTCTCAAAAACCAAAAGGACACATTGTCCTAGGTTTAAAAATCTGCAGTGGTTATCAAAGAGACAAAGGGGGATGCACTTGTAATTCCAGTACTCTGGGAACCTGAATCAGGAAGCTCGCAATTTCAAGCACAGCCTAGATTACATAGCAAATTTAACAAGAATCTCTCAATAATAGTAATAAGAATAATGGTGGGGAATGTAGCTCAGTATGAAGGCCCTGAGTTCAGTCCCAGGAGAAAGAAAAGAAAGCACTATAAGCCTCAGGTAAGTTCTTGTGATTTTCCCTGTCTTCTACTACCTTATATTTATAGTAGTCGGACAGAATCAGGTACTAGACATGGATATATTAGTCCTTGGTGAGATGTTCTGAATGCTAGTATACTGTGGGAAGGTGGGGCAGAATTGATAGGGTTTTTTTTTTTTTCTTTTTTGTGCTACTGGGGGTTGAACTCAAGGCCTTCACACTGAGCCATATCTCAGCGCTTCTAAAAAGGCCTGCTTAAATCCCTAAATTGCGCAGGCGGGGCTTGAATTTGCCGCCTCCTGCCACAGCCTCTCAGGGCGCCGGGATTACAGGCTTGCAAGTCTGGCTTCACACTTAAAAGATCTTTCCCCTTTCTAAAAAATGCTCTGCTCCCCAGGGAGAACCTCATGAGAGCAAGGCAGAGAGTGGGTAGGAGATATTAACCCCCCCTGTGGGCCGCAAGGATGCACAGTTCTGTACCTGTTCTAGTCGTGCTCGAATTAGGCTGTGGCCAGATAGGCCAAGGAACATTAAGTTTCAGATAAACATTGCATTTTCAAGTAAAGAATGTGTTGGGAGTTAAATCCGCGTTTTATATTTTCTTGAATCCTTTAGAAAAATTGTTCCATTAGTTTTTGGCCAAAAAGCACTGGATACTATAAACCCATATTCATATTATTACCTGTTATCATTTGTCTGGCCCTAAAAGGGATGCGTTAGCAAGTTCTATCGTGAATGATTTGCGCACTTGACAACCGTCGTTATACACAAATGTGAACTCTTCTCGCGTTTAGACCTGGGATGGACGAACAGCCGCAGGCCTGGGTGTTAGGCCAGGTCGCGCCCCGCGTGTTCCGCGGAGGCCGCCGGTGCCCGCGCCCACCGCGCGCCCCGGCGCCCCACCGCCCCCGCCGCTCCGCTCCCGCCCGCGCCCTACCCCCCGCCCCCCGCCGCCCCGCCTCCCCCGCAGCTCCCGCCCGCTCCGCAGCCCTTCTCCGGACACCAGGAGGAGGTCGCTTCCCAGATCGGCGCGAGCGGGAAGCGCGCTCCCTGGAACGGCGGCGGGGGGCGGAGGTCTGGAGGAGCACGCGGCCGCGCGGGTCGACTCGCCGGGAAGGAGACACGCAGCCCCTCGCGGTGGCCGCAGCCGTCCGCGGTTGCAGGGGACCGCCCGGCGCGGGACGGCAGCTGCGCGGGAAGCGACGCCCGGCTCGCGGTGAACGCGGGCCTCGGCCCTTCGCGGCGCCCCCTGCCGACTGCCCGGAGGCCGTGGCCTCGGCCGCCCGCACAGAGCCCTCGGAGAGGTCCGCGGCCTCGCCCGTCCGGGACAGCAAGAGTTTCCGTCCTGTGAGAGGCCCTGAGAGGACCCGGCGGCAGGAAGCAGCTGGCCGAAGGGTCCTAGGTCCTGCAGAGCAAAACCCCTGCCTCGAGGCTTTGTCTGTGAGGGTCTTTGTCCCATCCCATAACCCCCAGGACCTTTTGTGCTTTGGTTTTTGTTTTTGAGACAAGGTCTCTGTGTTCCAAACTCACTCCCTCATAGTGAATTCGAATTCACTGCTGGCCTCAAACTCTTGGCGATCCTCCTGCCTCTGCCTCCAGAGTGCTGGACTTACAGGCACTCAGTCAGGCCCAGCAACCCCCTGGACTTGTAAACCTAAACCCAGAACCCCAGAGTGGCAGGTGTAGAGTAGAACAGGCAATCAGTTGGAAAGAAACAGGGTCAGTTAAGGTCGTTTCTGCCTTCCAGTCTTAGTAGGCATTTGAGGACCACAGATGCCTCCTTACCAGAGTCCAGGTTTCCTATTTGGGAAGGAATCCCCGAAGTGGACCGGCAGGTTCAGGCTAAAGTAGGAATAGTTGTGTTCCTTTTGGGTTTTTCTTGTCTTGATGGCTTCAGGATTTAGGGATTTTTTTTTTTCCCTGAGGAGGGGTCAAAAGTTAGCCTGACCACCCAGCAATTTCAAGCCTGACAACAGACAGAAAGGGAACACAGCCGGCAAGTATTAGGGGAGATTTGACTGCCTTCACCGCCAGCGCCCTTAGTGGCAGACAAAACCCACGGGCTGTAGACCAAGAGAGGAAACCAGTTAGTGAAAGCAAACGGCAGCAGGGGCAGCTGTGAGGAGGTCTCGTGGAACATGTCACATGGGAGAATAAACAAAGCTTTCTGATTAGGGAATGTGAGGACGGAGGGCGGGGAACAGGCACACCTAGGGCCAGGGCCATAAACTGCATTGACTGAAGCAAGAAAGAACAAGTTGATGAGCAGGAAGGAAAGGAGCAGCCAGTAATAAAAGTTTGGTATTGGACATAGTCTTTAAGATTCTTAATAGATGTGAGTATAACTTTAAAAAAAGAAAAACTGGATATGTGAGTGCAGCCCACAGGAGAATCCTGGACTACAGACTAAAATTCAGCGAGCATCATCTGCAGTAGCTGGGCGTGGTGGCGCACGCCTACAGTCTCAGCACACAGGTGGCTGAGGCAGGAGGACTGCCATGAGTTTGAGGCCTGCCTGGTCGACATGGTGAGTCTGTCTCATAAACAAAACAAAACGAAAACAAGCATCGTATGTAATATTCAGAGTCACGAGAGAAGAGGCCCTGCGTCCTACGTAATGCAATCATCCAATGCAGTGTAAAGGGAAAGTGTAGACAGTAAACCGCACAGGGCCCGAGGCGGGGCCTCGGGGTGTGCCCAGCTTTGGAGACTGGGTGGAAGAGGTGGCGACGGAGAACACTGATGGGGAGGAGCCAGCGAGCTGAGAGGAGCGCAGCTCCAGAAGGGGGCGACCAGGTATGTCAGATTCTCATGCCAAGACCTGGACTTGAAGGGGATTGCGTTAAACCCAGAGACCCTTTTGCAGGGGTATATTATTACAGTGGTGACTTTTTCAATCCGTGAATGAGGTTTAATTCTCTGTCGTTGGTAACGGCTCAACAACAGTATTAGAATTTTCTCTCTAGAAGTACTGCTAGATTTATTTCTACACCTTTCATTTCTGTTACTATAAATAGTATTATTAGACTCTTAAGTGATTGCTACCAGACGCATGGCTATAATACTATCAAAACCATCCCTAAGGAAACTATACAGTAAACTCGTCAGTGACAAGTAGGTTCTCCCCATGCACAAACACTAAAATATTACATGGGACCCTAGATCTTTTAGGTACAGACTTGTAGCAAAATGCACACAGATGGTAAAAGAAGAATCAGTAAAATTATTATCCTTTTATTCCCCACCTTTGGCTTGTTTCTAAATATGGAATCCAAACCCACACTCCCACCTTCCCTCTCCATCTCCATCTCTGTGTTACGCTAAAAGCGTGTTACCCTTTAACATGGGGGACTTTTTCCTTTCTTTCGGTACTTGGGGATGGAATGGGGCCTTCTCCCTAGCTACATACTCAGCCGTTTTTATTTTCTTAAACAGTTTTGAGATGGGGGTCTCAGTAAGTTGCTAAATGGTTATGCTGGGCTCATAATTTAGGGACATCCTGCCTCAGCCTCCTAGTGTGCTGGCGTTACAGGCATGCACCACTCCAGCCTCCCTTAAGACTTTAAGAGTACATTGTAGAGGAAATATACAGAATCTGCAAAGCAGTGAATACACACTTCAGGAGAGGAAAAATAGTATGGTATTTCTTCAACAGATGGTGTCAGCCTCCTATGGGGGACCCTAGAGGATGTGGTATATCACAGAAAATGTACTACCCTGCTGGCCCTAGGAGAAGAAACTGGAAACGCATGTGCAGCATTCTCAGGGACCAACATCACCCAAGCAGCAGCTCTCTGCACTGATAAATGTTCTGGAGCTCATGGGCTCCACTCAGAGTGCCTCTTGTCATTACAGAGACCAAAGGCAACTTGCATGAGTCTCATGATGCCTCGATAAATTTACTATTAAAATATTTGTACAAGATTTTCTTTTCCCCAAGTGTGCACACATTTCACAGGATCTTGTTATGTGGTTCATACGCACTTTTTGTGTTAGAGGAGAAGATTGCTGGACTTGCTAAGCAAGTTAATGGAGAAGGAAACTCAGAGAGACGGAAGGTAGCTGGTGTAGGCGTTCGGGAGAAATAAAGTTTCCCAAATGTGATTATCTGCTGAAAAGACAACTCAGAGACTATTCCGTGAAAGCAATGGCACTGTTTCCAGTGAAAAGCATTCACCTGAGTCCAGCTATAAGTCAGGCCCAGTTCTCCTGGCAGGGCAGGAAAAAAAAAAAAAACTTGACTAAGAGAAATAAATAGTCGCATAGGCTTACCAGTACCATACTTAAGAACATAATAATTTTCTAACTTCAACTCAGTCGTGCCTTATATTTCACAAGTTTTGGTCACAGTAAAGTAGAACTCAAATTGGGTGTGTTTTTTTGTTTCTTGCTTTTGACTTTTTGAGACACAATCTCATCATGTAGTTCACACTGACCTTGAACTCACTGTGTGACCCAGGCTCATCTCAAACTTGCAGAGATCCTCCTGCCTCACCCTCCTGAGTGCTGAGATTACCTCAAATAGTTTTACTTTGTTTTGTTTTGATTTTTTTTTTTGAGACAGGGTCTCACTGTGTGGTTTAAGCTGGCTTTGAACTCACTAGGTAGCCCAAACTAACCCCAAACTTATGGCGATCCTCCTGCCTCAACCTCCCAAATGCTGGGATTACAGGGATGTAGCACCACACCTAGTTTAGAACTCAGACCTTAACTCTACAGTTAATAGTCCCTTGAATTGCATCTTCTTATCCCAGCCGGACTCTGTATCACGGCACATGGCCAACTTTGCTATTTTCACGACATGGGTCCTTTGCCTTATGTGAATGATCTCACTTAACCTTCACAGTGTGTCACTGGCTGACAGTTACCAGCAGGGCAACTATTAATCTTTTTCTATTATCTGACTCAGTTTATATAAAATGTTTGTCCGGTAAAAGTCTTTTGGGTTGGTACTTTTAAAAGTAGACCTTTGAATATTGTTCAATGCCTAATATAGTTATTTTTCATTCAGGTACTCTTTTTTCCTACTTTTTCACATATTTTATGAGTATATATTACTCTTAGAAAATGTTAAGTTTTCTATTTTTCTTGGAGCAAGTTTGGTAATATGTATGGAAAAGTCAACATTTTGTCTAAATGTACAAAAATATTCATATCAAAAACATCATTTTATTTCCTTCTATATCATTATTTATGTGCTGTTTCTCTCTCAATGTGGAATTTACCAAAGGACTAACTCTTTATTTTCAGAGAAGAGCCTTCGGTTTTACTGATCAATTCACCTTTGGAGGGGTAGGGAAGTGCGACCTGTGCTATTTGCCTGGCTTTTATTCTGATTTACTCCTCTTACTTTCCTCAGGGTAGTTGTTCCTTTATTATTTTGAGTTTAAAAGCTTAATCCATTATTTTTAATAGTTCTTCTTTTCTCTTAAATACATTCTAGAGGCATACATTTCCCTCTGACTATTTTATGTGGATTTTAATACATGGTGCTCTCATAGTTATTTTTGCTGGGTGTTCTGGGTTTTGTTTTTGTGATGCTGGGATCAAATTGTTGTTTATTTCTAAATAGTATATAATTTTATCTTAATTCTTTTTTTTTTTGGAGGGGGTCTTACTACTCAGGCTAGCCTTGAATTCATTATGTAGTCCAGGCTGACCTCAAACTTGCAGTGGTCCTCCTGCCTCAGCCTCTCAAGTGCTGGGATTATAGGCATGTGCCACCAGGCCTGACTAAATAGTATACTATTTTTTTATTTTGACATCTGTAATCTACATGGTTTTCCCTAAGAATATAGGTTAAGGAGAATATGCTTACTTATTTTATTGCTTTATAATATGTGACTATGTCCTGTGTAGTTCCAGTTTTTCAAAATTTGTTGAGATTTAATTTGCCCCTTCACTCATCATCAAATTTTGTCAATATTCCATGTGAATCTGAAAATAAGCAACTTTCCCATCTTGAATATAAGAGGTTATATGTATAAGTAAAGATTAATCTTGTTGGCCATGTTTTTCAAATCTCTATATCCTCAATAAATTTCAGTCAACTTTATCTGTCAGTTCTTTAAGGTTGTGTTAAAAAGTCATCAGTATGATTGTTGATTTACCAAAAATCCTTGTATGCACATTTATGTGAGTAGCTTCCTATGTGTGTACTTGTTAAATGCAAACAATTCATGATTGTACCTGAATGGGTTACTGCTTCTATGAATATATTCGTTCTTCTAATGCCACACTAGGAACCTATGGATCATGTGCATAGATCTATCATATATTTTACCTTCCACAATAATATGTCCATCCTCCTCCTCAACAGAACATAGATCTTGTTTGTTTTATTCCTCACTCTGGCCCCCTCCAGCCTCCTATGTTAACATCACCTGGAATTTGAATTCCAAGTTTTCTTAATTTTTCAGAATCTAATAACGATGTGTTTTACCAGGTATATGGCTGCCTTTACTTTTGGTCTACCTCTTCCCTTAGCACCCTTTTATAATTCTTACTGGACTATAGCACTAGTAATTCTTCTAGACATTGGGCTGAAAAGTCCCTCCTGGTTAAATGGTAAGTTTAACTGAATATGCAAGGTTATTTTCAAGCCAGCCAGAGCCATACACTTCTGTCATCCCAGCTACTCAGGAAACTGAGGCAAGAGGATCACTGTGCTGGGCAATTTATGGAGCCCCTGTCTTAGAATAAAAGGGAGTGGCTGTGTGTGCCTCAGTGCTTCAGCTCCTGGGTTCAGCTCCCAGTATCACAAAAGGAAAATGCTTATCTTCTCATATCCAGGGCCGCCCAAATATGCCTGCCAAAATGTGATCTCTTTCTTTGTAAGCACACTCTCTGCATGTTTTAGGGCTTTCTCTTGAGCTGCTCGTTCTGCAACTTTATTACCACGGATCTAGTGAGAGTTCTCTCATTTTCACTCCTGTAGCCTGAGGTTAATGGCCTCACAGGCTGAAGGGACACAAAGCAAACTTGTCAGCAGGGCTACGTCTTACTGCTCTAATTTTCTCAGTTTTCCCTTCTTCAACTTCTCATCCTATTGGATGAATTTTAGAACATCTGCATCTTTCATGTCGTTTAACTATTCTTTCATATTTTTCATTTTTCTCTTATGTGGTTTTTAAGGGACAACTTCTAGTTTGACATTTCAGCTTTTTTTTTTTCTTATCTATGTTATTCTATCCTGGTTTCAGCCTTGTTGATTTTTTAATAACAAATTTTACATTTTCACAATCTTTAAATATTCTTATATTATCCTCTCCTTGATCTCTGAGTATATTAAATACACTTACTCTGAGGTCTCTTCTATTCAGTTTCTTTGGGCTCTACTGTTCATTAAGTTTAGTGTCACTGATTTAATAACAAAATTCAGATCTATTCTAGTTTCATTTAGGCCCTAGATTGGACTGATATTCCAGGGAAATTTCTCAATCTATTGCTTTATCAGAAACAAGTTTATAGCTGGGCATGGTGGCATATACCTGTAATCCTAGCACTTGGCAAGCTGAGGCAGGACAATTGCTGTGAGTTCAAGGCCATCCTGGGCTACAAAGTATGTTCAAGTCCAGCTTGAACTGCATAGTTAAACTCTGTCTCAAAAAAAAATTTTTTTAAAGCTTATGCTATAAAAGAAACTGCTTTTCTGCAATTGTCAGGAAAGAAGATTTCTCCTAAATTTCTGATGACTCTTGCCTATGTGTTCATCTTTGTAGTGGGTGATTCTTATGCTGAAGTTGCCTATATATGAAGGATGGCAAATACTGGACTTTTACAGTAATCTTTTCATGATGGGAGCACTTCTCTTACCTTCCATATACATTTACATTTTTTCTTTGCGCCCCCACACACTGGTGGCATCAAACACTTTTGTGGCTTGTTACAGTCTTCAAGGTAGGAAAAGGGTAGATACAAATAACTTTACCTGCTGCTCCTGCTGTGGTGCCCAAATAGTGATACTTTCAGTTGCCCCAAGAGCAACTTTTGTTCCTAGAATCTTCTATGAAGTATAGATCATTTTTTGGTTCACTCCTGTCTTCTGCAAAAGTCCTCTGTTGCACTCTTTATTCTTACTCTACCTGCCATCTTTTGTCCATTTCCCATCATTCCTAGGCATTTGGTGTTGAAGGTGAGAAGAATGCAACATATGTTCAGTACACTATCTTGAATCAGTAGTTATATTCACTTGTGTGTTAGAACATGAGAAACTTGCATGACATTCAAAATCTACTGCCAACATCAACATTAAAAGAAATGTTTATTGTCAACATTAATCTAAGCATCATTATATGAATTTTCTCATTTTTAATAACAAAATTCAGATCTATTCCAATTTCATTTAGGGATGTGAGTGCCTAGGCAACATAGAAAGACCCCATCTCAAAAAATGAATAAAATACTTTCAGTAAGCCTTACTATTATTCCCAACCTTAAGGTGGGGAAACAAAATAAGAAACGTGTCCTCTGATACTACTGAGAAAGCAGAGCCAGAGCACACACCAACTGTCTGTCTCAGCAGCCCGCCCTCTTTACACACTCACTACACAATGGCACACCCAGGAGAATGTAGGGGCACAGCAGCATTGTACACTGCCAGGGAAAACTTTCAAATGTATTTATTTTGACCTCTGTGTTGTAAGGGACCGTATTTCCATCCATTAACTCAATCTGAATGGCTCGGTCAATGCTTGTAACCCTATCGTCTCAGGTTGGGAAGAGCAGTCATGTGCTGCTGTCTTGCTTTGCCTTTATAGTCTTTGTAACTCTACTTTTTCCCATACTATAGAAGACTTGCATATACTAATCCAGAGAGATTTCTCAACGATGCTTCTTTCCCTCCCTCCTAAACACACCCCCACAGTCATAAGTAACATGAAATAAAATCCCTTTACACAAATGAAAAAAGTTCTCAATTTTTTTTCTCCAGGCTATAGTTTGGAATTCAAGTTTTATGTTGGTTAACTCTTCTGCTAATCCTAAAATTGTATTCTTTTCTAAACATGGAGAGGAGAAAGGGAGGAGGTGGAGGCATTTAAGACTAATTTCTATCACTTAATATTTTGATACTCACATGAATAAACATGGAAGTCATATTTCAGCTAGGCAGGCACTTATTCCACTGAGCTATATCCCCAGCGGAAGTCATATTTCAAATACCTTAAAAGACTCAGGAAAAAAATTATTTTCTTTTTTTGAGACAGGGTCTCCCTATGCAGTTCAGGATGGCCTTGAGCTCTCTTTGTAGCCCAGGCTGGCCTCGAATTCGCAATGATCCTCCTGTCTCAGCCTCCCAAGTGCTAGGATTACAAGCAGGCACCACCACTCCAGGCCAGGAAAAAAATTTTTACCAAAAGGCTTAGATAAGCAAAATCACACAGCAAGAAGAAGCCTAAGAAATTAAGAAAACATGATTGTTCCCTTACTGGGCCTAATCCAATATGTACAGTAAGTTGATAAATTAATCATCATATTCTTCTCCTGCTCATTGTTCTGAAATTATAATATGGGTCTTGGGCAGGTGGACATGCCAAACTAGATGAAATATAGTGCTGGAGAGAAATTATCTAAGATAATTTCTATTCACTTGGCTTGCTTTTGTGTTAAATCCTCAAAATTCTGAGCTTTCAATTCAAAAATCAGTAGCAAGAAAGAAGTTTTTAATGAAAGTGGTTTTTATTTCACACAGATGTGAAATTTTACAAACATCATGTGAGAGAAAAGGAAGTCATTTCAAAATACCTGCAACCAGGAGGAGCACTGTAGGTAGACCTGAACTCCTAGCTACACAGGAGGCTGAGGCAGGAGTTTGAGTTCTGCCTGGGCAACATAGAAAGACCTCATCCGAAAAATAAATAAAAATTAAAAAGAAAAGGAATGCTTACTGGCTGAGCATGGTGGCACACTCAGGAGACTGAGGCAGGAAGATCGCTGAGAGTTCAAGGCCAGCCTAGGCTACATAGCAAGTTCAAGGGTTCAAGGCCAGTCTAAACTACATAATAAGACCATGTCTCAAAAAAGAAAAATGCTTACCAAAGACTATGCACAGTCCTTCACTGATACCAATAGCAAATAGTATAAAGTTTTGGTCTGTTTACTTCCAAATGCATTTTCTTCCTATTGGGCCACACAGCAAATACAGAATCAGAGGCCCTGCAAGTTAATTACGGGGAAATGCCTTATTTCTGATGTTTTTAGAATTAAAGAAGTTTGTTCTAATGTAAGATGCTTGTGGGAAGTAACTCTGAAGGCACTAGAAATCTATGAAAGCTCCACTGATTGAGGAAGGAAATGGGCTCCAGGGGTGCCAGGGCAACTGTGCAATGCCTTGCTAACCACAACACTATCAACACTCACAGGTATCTAGAATGTTCTCAGCACTGTGCTCGGTGCCCCAGCACCTTACCTTACTTAATCCTCATAACAAGCCTGGGAGGGAGGCTCTATTATTTTTCTCATGTTCACTGAGGAAGAAACGGGGTTAGAGAAGAAACTTTGCCAAGGTCATTCAGTTCTCAGGTGGCAAATCTGGTACCAGAGGCTGACGCTCGACGCAGGGCAGCACCAGCCCTCTCAGCAAGAATGCTGTGAATAGCTAAGAGGAGAAAAGGGCAAAGCAGAGAGACCAAGGGTCACTGTTGATGTTGCGGGTACAACTCTGGTGGGGCATTAAGCATCACCTCTACCTCTGCTGCCTCTGAGCTACCTGCCAGCCTACTGTGTGCTGCTATGGGAGGCAAGATTACCTGCATTCCTCCTTCTGTAGCCTCTTCTCTATCCAGATAAGGTAATCTTGTCAGAATCAAGGAACGATACAGGTGAGACTGGGGGGGGGGGTTTACAACCATGGTCCACAAACCTGCTTAGAACCCTCACAATATAAAACACCGCATTTTTAAAGATCTTCACTTAAGCTACTTAGAAGCAGTATGAAGAGCAGGATAGCCACAAACCATCTGAGATCTCCTAAAAGAGCCAAAGGATTATAAATGGGCATCACAAGGAAACAATTACAATCCCTTCGTTTGACAGCATAAGATTAAGGAGACTCAAGATGTGACACGGTCAGTGAATTTAATCCCAAATCCCTACTTAAATTATTTCAGGTTCAGTATTGCTGACTGCGGTCAGCAGTGTGGAAGTAATATACTCTTAACCTTTTCTGGTTCTGACAAGCACTCAGTTGAGTGCTCTTACCCTGGCCTCTGGTCTGACAGTCATCACTCAATGAGGACTTAATTGAGAATCTAAAATTTCCAATGAAAGGAGTAATACACAGCACATTGTATTTGACTTTTAATTGAATATAAATTTGGATTCCTGTGTTATAAAATCACCAATTAAATTCACTTTAAACACAAAGTTGTCATGTAAATTCCTCATTTATCCAGAATGGCTTCATTTTAGTGAGGCGAGGTGGCACACATTTGCAAGCCCAGTTATTCTGCAGGTTGAGGCAGAAAAATCACAAGTTTGCAGACACCTAGACAATTTAGTGAGGTCTTGTCTCAAAGTAAAATTTTAAAAGCTGGGGATGTAGCTCAGTTGTAGAGCACTTGCCTAAATGTGTTTAGGTCACGGGTTCAATCTCCAGTGAAGAGGGGGCTTCATTTCAAAGCTCATCAAGGGAATTGTAAACTATGATTGCACCAAGAGTAGAGTTATTGGTAAAATAAACATACACTAGCCTTTGTTCAGATAAGTCAAAGTTTTGAACTGAGTCTTCAGAAATTCACTCCACATACTAACTATATGGGCTTTTGTGTACCATAAATTCCTCTTCACTCATCCTCAAATTGTTTCCTTTCTCTGATTTCTCACTCAAGGGCTCTGACTCAGCCACGAGTTAACACTAGAGGGTCTGACGTGGCTACCAGATACAGGCACATACCTCCCAAACCTATTCACACATACACATCAAAAATCACTTCCTTGGATCCCACTTCCAACCTGACTTAAGAAATTTCATGAGAAGCACCTTTAACAACTGAGGCGATTCTTAGAATGAGGAGAGTTTGTTGTAGAACGAAGACAGGTCCTTGCCCTAGGAAGAGATGGTTTCTTGTGTAGAGTGACCTGCAAACCATCACAGTAAGTCTATGGAAAGTTCAGCTTTCTCCCAGGACGAACACACAGGTTGGATGGAGTTGAAAGGTTAGGCCAGGTGTGGTGGTTCAACACACTAAGACCAGCACTCTAGAGGCTGAGGCAGAAATCCTGCTGAAAACCAACTTGTACACACAAGACTACAACTCAAAAATCTAACAATAAACATGATTATGTTCTGACAGATAGGAAGATATTTGCGCTCTGAGTCTTCATCTCCGTATGGGGATCAGTATTATTTACCAGGTAATTGTTTGAGGGACCATCCTGCACATTAAAGATGCTCAGTATTCATAGCTAGAATCTAGCCTTAGGTGCACCCCTCCCATGCCATGCAATGGCAAGTACCTCCTGTTGTGCACAAGTGTTCCCCCGAGTGAGGGCAAAGCTGCCCTGACTGAAGTCACTGGACTAGAAATCAAGGGAGCACGCCAAAGTCAATTTGTGGACGTGCAAACTTGTGACACGCTTACAGGTGGGGGAAAAAAAAACACGGATATACAGAAATACTAAATGCGAGAAACTTTTAAGGCTTTCCACACTAAAGAAAATAAGTCTCAGCTTAACTGTTTTCAAAAATGTAACCAATCTGGAAACGCAGGAGTAAGAGCCAACTCTGCTGTAATAGCTCACCTCACTTTCCCAGGGGAGAAAAAGCCCTTGAAGTATGATCAAAACTACTTTCCGTTGAGTTCCCGCATCGCTTGCTAATAACACTCATCCGACTAAATGACACCACTCAATTACAGCAAGCCCCCAAAAATGTACTCTGACCTCACCCAAAGCAAGTCCGTAAGTGCTTAGTGTTTACAGCCGCTTTCTCCGGTGAATGAAGTGGCTCTGAAAAGAGCCTTTGGGGAATAGTTCATCTGTCGCGTCCCTTACTTGGAGCTGGTGTACTTGGTGACCGCCTTGGTGCCCTCGGACACGGCGTGCTTGGCCAGCTCGCCGGGCAGCAGCAGGCGCACGGCCGTCTGGATCTCGCGGGACGTGATGGTCGAGCGCTTGTTGTAGTGCGCCAGGCGCGACGCCTCGCCTGCGATGCGCTCGAAGATGTCGTTCACGAAAGAGTTCATGATGCCCATGGCCTTGGACGAGATGCCGGTGTCAGGGTGCACCTGCTTCAGCACCTTGTACACGTACACCGAATAGCTCTCCTTGCGGCTGCGCTTGCGCTTCTTGCCGTCCTTCTTCTGCACCTTCGTTACAGCCTTCTTCGAGCCTTTCTTAGGAGCAGGAGCCGACTTCGCCGGATCTGGCATTTTTCTCTCCTGGACAAGAACAAATGCCAACAAAAGCGAACGCGAACTACACCGTCAGTGGTCGGTTGCGCTATACTTATAGAGTTCATATGCAAATGAGGGTTTCAAAAGTGCTGCGTCTTTATTGGTTAACTTAAACCAATGTCGTCATACAAGGGTGGAGATTATGTAAATAAGGTTCTGGTTGCGCTCCCTTAGGTCATTATAACAAAAGTCATATTGGCCAATCAAAATGTTCCACTGCGCATCGACCAGTAAAATACGTACAGCAGTGATTTCACCTTGCAGGGTGCTTTTCGCTAGTTTTCACATTAGATTGATTTATGTATGGAATTCTTAAATACAAAATAAGCTAGTTTCTCTATTTTTGTATATAAACACCACCTGGGATTCATTAGTCTGGCTCCCATCACCTATATTATGTAGCGAATACCAAGCTTTAAACCAACTATATGCAATTCCTAAATACCAAAAAAAAAAAAAAAGGCATCTTTCAAGGGTGTCTCATTGGTCTCCGGCGCCACTGTCTCACACATCTCGATTCAGCACATCTTTCGCCGCCCATACAAAACCCTCCCTTACAGAACCGGTAAACGTTGCTCTAGGTTTAACCTAGAACCGCCTGAACCAAGCCCATGCCTTCTGCTCTTTCCTGTGCTGTAAGACTATAAAGACAGCACACACATCCCATACCACGTTTGCGGCGCTCCCGACTTCTCTGCTTAAAACAGTAACAGTAAACAGCTGAATAGCTGATACAGCTGCTCTTAATGGAAATGTAGGCGGCTCTGAAAAGAGCCTTTAGTTTTTACTTAGTGAATGACTTAGGCCCGCTCCCCGCGGATGCGGCGAGCCAGCTGGATGTCCTTGGGCATGATGGTAACGCGCTTGGCGTGGATGGCGCACAGGTTGGTGTCCTCGAACAAGCCCACCAGGTAGGCCTCGGAAGCCTCCTGCAGCGCCATCACGGCCGAGCTCTGGAAGCGCAGGTCCGTCTTGAAGTCCTGCGCGATCTCGCGCACCAGCCGCTGGAAGGGCAGTTTGCGGATCAGCAGCTCCGTGGACTTCTGGTAGCGCCGGATCTCGCGCAGCGCCACGGTGCCCGGCCGGTAGCGGTGCGGCTTCTTCACGCCGCCCGTGGCCGGCGCGCTCTTGCGGGCAGCCTTGGTGGCCAGCTGCTTCCGCGGGGCCTTGCCGCCGGTCGACTTGCGGGCGGTCTGCTTCGTCCGGGCCATGATCTCATCTGGACAAAAACCCTGGGCAGTCCTATTTATAGACATAGCCTCGTCTTGATTGGACCAGAAAGGAGGAATTTGTAGAGTTCTCTCATTGGCTAAAATTCAATCCTATTTACTGAGGCAGAAGATTGTTATGCTAACCTCTCTTACTCTTTCCCTTCCCCCTTCTTTTTCTATAGTTTATACATCGAGGGATAGTTTTTTGAAGACCTTTCCTTTAAGTTGTACATTTTATACAAGAAATTACAAACTCTTTTGTATATTTTATATTTTAACAGATTTCTTCTGAAAAACAGCATGCCCTTCTGTGAACTAAGGTTCAGCTTGTTTCAGGTCACCTGTGAAATCCTGCTCCCATACCTAACATTTATTTAGCATCTGTCCCTGTTCTCCACACTTAAATGGATTACACGGTCACTGAAGCAGAATAAAACAATAGCAGTAAAAAGATTTAAAAAATTAAACTTGCCTGTCTTGATTTCTGACCCTGACCAACGCCCACCTTCTCTGCCTGCTACTGACCAACTTGACACTAGGGGCTCTGCCCTTCATTCCCCCTGGAATGAGGCGTCCTCTTTCTCACCCCCTCGGCAAAGGCCAGTTAGGGCCTGCATGCTTCGGTGCAAGGATAAGACCAGAAATATTAATTTCTCCTTTACAATGAGGAATGGTTTTCAGTCAAGTCCTTATTAGCCATACGACACGCTGAAATAAAGTTTGAAAGCAAATGTTTCACCATTTCTGAGTTACTCATATTTTCTTCAGTAAAGATAAAATGTTTCCTATTATGTAAAGGTTTAATATTGCCTATATTTTCCACAAGACAGTAGAGATCCTTTGCCTTTTACTCTATATGCTTTGAAGTATTATTCAGGCTAGTGCATAAAACTAGTGCATAAAACAATGCTTATATAAGTTACGGATAATGTAAAAGTGTACTCGTTTACATAAAACTTTTAATTACATGCTTGTTTTATTGAAAAAGCATTGTATACAACCTTATGAAAACTCAAACTTAACAAAAGCAGACCCAAGAGGCTTAAAACTAAGCTTGAGAGTGACAGTATGTATTGTCTTCCTACAGAAAACAAAGTAAAATAAAAGTGATTTTAAGAGGTTTTCCTGAGCAATATAAACAATTGTTAGCTCAGTTAGCATCTTCAAGAATCTCTCCTAAGCAGACGCAGGCTCCCTGAAGGAGCTCTAACTTGACATGCAGACGTGTGCCCGATGTGAACAAATCTGAGCCTTCCTGTGGTGGTTTTCTAACAAGGTCCACAGAGGAGAGTTTGACAGTTCCAATTGCATTGTATTGTTTAATGCTTAATTCGTGAAATAGGTATAAGTTGCCTCAATTTACAGGTAGAAAAACAGACGCAGAAACTATGGCTTGTCCTGGGTAAATAAAAATTCTACATAATATTGTAAAGCAAGGGGCTGGGGGTATAGCTCAGTGGCATAAGCGCTTGCCTGGCAAGCGCACGGTCCTGAGTCCGATCCCCGGTACCAGGGGAAAAAAAAAAGTATATCGTAAAGCAAAATAATGAACTTATAATGAAGAATTTCCTATTTCATTATTACTGTGCTAACTTACAAACTTTACCATAAGTATACATGGTTTATGGTAAAAGCCACTGCACGGTTTACATGAGTTTCAGTACAATTTGTAGTCTGAGGCATTGACTAAGCGTCTTGGAACATCTGCTGAGGATAAGAGGAAACTGCTCTGTTCAAACAGAGAATCCAAGAGTCATAAGATTTTGCTTTTATAACATAAATAAGAAAATTCCAAGAGTCTTCCTCTGATTTAATTTTTTTTAATTATAAGAATATCTCCTCAGGAAGCAATTACATCAATTTAAATATTTATTTATGGAAACAATTTAAATAAAATTATCAAACGATGTGGTAAACTTTCAATGATCATAAGTAGTATTTGTCAGAATACAAAAACTTCTGATGGGCAGAAATCACCTTTAATAACAGTTCAGTATTCCTATGAAAGTTTTCAATCTACTATTTATCAAAAGTAGGTTTTGTGGTGCAGAAAAACCTCTGCTTTCTGCATCTCTGGGGGAAAGGAACTAGTTCTCCTAAAATTTAAGTTACTTCCATGAGAAATTATAAGGGTTTGCACTTCGAATTTTATTAGCTATGGAGGGGGTTGGGGGCAAGGCGGGCAGGTAAAAGAAGCTTCAGATTTTACAGCACAAAAAAAGAAAATTTTAATAAATGAATTGTTTAGGTATGTAATGTACAAGTATTTATTTTCAACACAAAAGTAGTAAGTTAAAATAGACGTTACAGGAAGATGGTTTGTACTTCATTTTTGGATTCAAGTTCTCCCAGAATTGTACATATTCCAAACTCAGATCATTTGAATCTGTTCTGTTGGCCAGGCCTACTTCATGATTTCCTCTCACTTTAACTGATTTGCAGCCCTGGGTCCAACTCAGAAGCCACAGGCTTTTGAGATTCTTTTCTTACCCAGTTCTCAGATAAGTTCACTTATTCAGTATCCTGCTTCACTGGATAAAAACCTCCCATCATTCTCCTTTCTCCTTGAGACAGGAAGGTAAGGCATGGCTAAAACCTGCTGAGAAAGGAAAAACCTGCTGGGAAAGGAGTCCCCAAGATCCTTGGAACACAGCTCCCAAAGCCCTCCCTGCACATGGACTTCTCTCGAGAACTCCAGTGGGTTTTCCATAAGATGGCCTGGACCTGATGTCAGCCTGAGGGGTGGGTGATACAAGAAGGACAAGCCACACTGAGTTTTTGCCACTATGTTTGCTCTTGCGTGGTGGCCGGTCCTCACGGTGTAGGGTGTGCTTTTTGCCCACTTTTATTTCGCCCAAACTCACTCTGCAGAGCCTGTTTCTATCTTTAATAAAACGTTGCTACCATCTGTGCTTATCTTGACCAATTTTTTTGGCTCAGAATGAAAAGAACCTAGAAATCACTTTCAGGAGACTCCAGCACCCAAAAAGCTGGTAATATATTCATCCTTAATGCTTACTGCCAATACAGCACAGCTTCAAACTTATACAATTTCTAGCCTTATTCCATAACATATTCCACTACAATATACAAGAATGAAATAACAAATTCTATTTCAGAGCTATACAAGGTTTTATTCCACTAGTCATTCTTGAGGAATACTGTAGGCTACACACAGCAAATATGTTAAAAACTTTATATTCTAAGGACTTTTTTGTACAAATTGTAGGCAATGAAATTTTTTTTCTTGAATTTTCATAGGTTCTTAGAACTGATCCTATGACCAAAACTAGATGAACAAGAGAAAGGCAAAGCCAGGTGTAGTGGCACACACCTGTAAGCCCAGCATTCAGGAGGCTGAGGCAGGAGGATTGACCACAAGTTTGAGGCCACCCTGGATTAAGGAGATCCCACCCACTCCCCAAAAAAACAGTGATTTTTAATAGGTGCATTTTAATAAAGCATACATATTTCAAAGTTACTTTTCTCATTGCTGCAACAAAATACCTGACACCCGAAGTTAAAGAACCAAAGGTTTATTTATTTAGCTCACAGTTTATAGTGGTTCCAGTTCAGTTCATAGTTGGCTGGTTTCAAGGCAGCGTGGCATGGCAGAGGAAAAACAGTTCATGGCAGGCAGAAGACAAAAAGGCAGCAAAGCAGTAAGGCAGCAAGGGATCAAGTGGCAATAGCAGCCTTCTTTCTGTCTCTTATGTTCTACCCAGGCCACACGCCCTAAAAGCAGGCAGCATTCACACCCATGGTAAACCTTCCCTTTGCCCACACTCAAAAACCAATCAGTGGGCTAATTTGACAATCACACGCACTTAATCCTGCATCACACCCTCTAGACCCAGCCGCCTCTGAAAATCCCATGAGGCTTTGGGGGGAATCTAGACACCAGACAACATATAGGCATCACCCTAAAGATGAATAACTCAGGGGCTGGGGATATAGCTCAGTGGAATAAGCGCTTGCCTAGCAAGCACAGGGTCCTGAGTTCGATCCCCAGTACCGCAAAAAAAAAAAAAAAAAGATGAGTAACTCAGGTGACTAAAATTTGAACTTTATGTTCCCTAGTAGGGGAGAGAAGACTTCTTTTTAGAAAACTAGCCCTGAAGAAAAGAGAGATGACAGTCCTGTGACAATGACTGGTTCAGTATGGTACCAACTTCTCATCTCCAAAAAGAGAATATTGAGATTGTTGCCACACATCTATAACAACTGAGTCAAAATGTCAAGTTCTTTTGGGAGTCTCTGCTTTTAGACAGATAAGTAATTTCAGAAACTCAAAGACCTCTGGCTCAAAATGTTTCCTATGCCCAGAGTGGCATACTTGGGGGTGGCATATCATGATCCCTCCAAAAGGGGACACTGGCTCCCTAATACCAAAAAAACCCAAAAAAATCTTGTTTGCTTGGCTTGTGGTTGTTTTTATCGTGCTGCAATTTGGTTAAGTCTTTACCAGTGTTTACAAGTAGTCATTATGTGGGAACTGTTCCTTCTGTGGATGAGTACTGAGCTCACGCAGGACACACAAGTGGCCAGAAGAGACCTATCCTGAATGTTTGGGTGTAGCTTTAAGCATGGAGACGTGTGAGGCTTGGTGGTCCTGTTCACTGAATAGATAAGAACTATGCCTGAGGACAGGGACGAGTCCTCTCACACACTGATTTTAACTTTAAGCATTTTGACTTTTATTCATCTTGAGCTCTGAGTTTTAAATAACTGAGGAACCTCCAAATGGATCTCCATGTCTGGAGCCTGTAGGTCTGGATAAAGATCGGGGGTTCATCAGTATAAAGAAAATAGCTAGTGCCAACGGAGAAAGGAAAATAGATCTCCTCAAAACGTTTTTCAGGAAAAAAGATACTTCTGATGCAAATATGAGAACTTTTTATAGCTCTCCCGCAGAGGATCCTGGCAAAGCAATCAACGTGCTGACACCCAAAGTTAAAAAACAGTAAGACTCTCAACCCGTTTCATAGGGCAGCCTCTCGGTATAGAGCAGGTGTCCCGCAAACCCCAAAGCAGCAAATTTTGCTAGCAGGGGAGGGGACAGCGCTCGTTCAGGACAGTTTGAACACTGAATCCTGGCTGAGAATAGGACGGATTTGAGAGGCTCTGTGGAAAAGGATTGCAGACTCTATTTCCTCTATACGTAGTACAGCACGTTCAGCAGAACCTCGGAAGGCGCGCATGCGGATTTACTGACCTCCACGAGACGGCTTGGTGGTGTTCTGAGACCAATTTTCCTAGGCTCCGATGTCTAATTGAGCTGAAATGCGGTGCCTATTATAACCAAAATGACTAAACTCAGAAATTACCGCGAGCTTCTCCCTTCCTGCCCGCTTCCACATGTACCCAAGGAGCCACTGCTTTCGCTGTTCTGCAGCCACGCTAGCGATTCTCTGGTCTGTAAGATTCGGTGCGAACGAATCTCCTGCCCACCTCTGAGCTCCCTTTTGCTCCCACCAAACCTTTCCATTTACCCTCAATTTGTCTTCCAGCAGCCCAGGCGTTGAAAAAAGACTGCGGGATCTGGAAATTGTGTTGGGATCTGAATTCTCCCAGAGACCACGGGGTATCAGCTATTGAAAGACAGAAAGGAAGGGGCTGAGAAGGAAGAGGAAAAATCCAAAAAGAGTAAAGCTCACGAGTCAGGACAGCTGCAAAGGACCGCGGAGCGGAAACGAAAGGAACTGAAGCCGGCGGGGAGCGGAGCAATCGGACTGCTTCCCGCCTGCGCCCTTCCAGTCCTCAATCTGGTCCGATCACCGTATATTTTAGCAAAGAGTCACATTCATCTGCGGTATTGTCCGTTTCCAGTGGAGAGGTCATGTCTGGGAGAGGGAAAGGCGGTAAAGGCTTAGGTAAGGGTGGTGCTAAGCGCCATCGCAAGGTCTTGCGGGATAACATCCAAGGCATCACAAAGCCGGCGATTCGGCGTCTTGCCCGCCGTGGCGGCGTCAAGCGGATCTCTGGCCTCATTTACGAGGAGACGCGGGGCGTGTTGAAGGTGTTCTTGGAGAACGTCATCCGTGACGCCGTCACCTACACCGAGCACGCTAAGCGCAAGACTGTCACCGCCATGGACGTGGTCTACGCTCTCAAGCGCCAGGGCCGCACTCTGTACGGCTTTGGCGGCTGAATGCCTTGTCCTCACCCCCAACGGCCCTTTTCAGGGCCACCCACAGAGTCACCCGAAGAGCTGGCTGCTTCACTGTGACGAGAGTAGTAGCCATGTATGAGTTACCAGCCGGGAAGAAAGGGTTCCTGAAATGCTGATTGGGCCGGGGTCTGCTACAGGCGGCCGTGTCCTTCATCTGGGCGGCTGCTCGCCTTCCTGCCGCGTAGGGTATGCAGGCCTGTGACTGCTGGGCCTGGCACAGGGCAGTAGAGTCTATGCAAATAATGCTCAGCACAAGGCAAAGGCAGCTCTGCACCTACCGTCCAGTTATCCATGGGATTTTCTACTCAACCACCAGAGAAGGAACCAGGTCCTTACTGGTATCGCTTTGTGTTTTGTGACGGCCTACGCTGTTTCTGTAGCTTGCAAGATCAAAACACCTCCCCCCCCCCCCCAAGCCCACTATGCTAAGTAACTCAAAAGCTTACGGGTAAGTATTCAGATGTTCTGGCAACTTCCCTGGCCAGTTAGGAAAGCTTCGGAATTGAGTCAACCCCAGACGAACTTTCGGTGGTGGTGCTGTAAGGTACGGATACAGACATGTGACCCTGTAAAAGCTGAATGCACTTAGTTACTTAATCGTAACTGTTTGAAACCTCATCATCAAGAAACGCAATTGCAGTTATGCGACTTTTACCTGTCTGGGCCTGTTGTAAGTTTAGTAAAATGAGAGGCCTGGTTAGAACATGCCTACTATTAATACAAAAAATAAAATTTAATTTTAACCACGTTAAAAGTAAACAATATTCTGAGGCCGGGGTTTCAGCTCAGTGGCAGAGGCACCTGCCTGGCAAGTACAAGGTCCTGAGTTCAATTCCCAGTACCAGGGAAAAAAAGTAAGTAATTTTATGTGTCAGTGTGGCAAAGAATACAGCAAGCCAATACTCCATTTCCCCTAAACCCCCTGATTTGAAGGGTGGCAGGTCCTCCAAAACACTCGGGTGGAAGAAGTCTAACGTGGTACTTTAGCAATGGAGCTGTCAGCAAGGCAAGGATTTAAGACTCGTCCTCCAGGAGCCCATCATTGGAACAGAGAAGAGAAATAGTTCATAAAATAATGTACAAGACAGAATCAGAAGATACACTTAACTTTTAAGTTTTTGAAAATTACAGTAAAAGACATTGGCCAACAATTCCCCTGACGTCAAACACGCTTCTCCCATTGTCCTTTCCGCTCTGAAGTGGTCCTGGAAGTCTACTTTTGTACATGTCTTTAATTTGCTGTCATGACTGCCTCCATGCTGGGGATATAGCTCAGTGGAATAAGCACCTGTCTAGCAAGTGCAGGGTCCTGAGTTCGATCCCCAGTACCGCCAAAAAAAAAAAAAGAAAGTTCATTGGAGTATAGTTCATTGGCAGAGCACATATTTAGTATGTATGAGGCTTGGGGGTTCAATTCCCAGGACATGACTGCCTCCACGTCCTAACTGATTTAAAACATTTGCCTTTCATGTTCATTTTGACATTGGAGGGAAAAGTGAGTGGTCGCATGTGTCAGATCCAGTGAGTAAGGTGGGCAAGGACACATTAATGTTTTATGAGCCTGCCTTTCCATTGGGTGGCACAAGGCAGCACTATTTACTCTAGTTTTAGTCATACCTTGTAAAGATACTCATTAAAAATATAGAATATGAAGTAATGCATATTTTTGCATTAATAAATGCCTTTCTCAACCATTTCAAACTATAAAAACATAATGCTATTTTTAACCATCTGTAACAGTGGAGAACACAATCCATTTTATCTCTTTAGTTTACTAACAAAAATAATTTCCTTCCCATTTGAACCCCCTGAGCGCTTTCTCTAAGCCAGCTGCTCTTTCCCTTCCAGAATAAATTTGGGACTTTCACTGGGATAGATATATACAAATGATTAGTCTGTCCTACTGGTCTACTTCCATTACTGTGATCAAAGAGGCATTTGAGCATCTTACTGACAAATCAGACTGCATTAATGGATCACTCTGAAGTCCTACTCTCCCTTCTAGGCTCTCACTTCTGACTAGCAGTAGTATCCTCCCACACACTCAAACTAGCTGCTTCAGAGTCAACTTTCACTACATTATTTTCATTTGAACCCATTCCTTCTGTACTTTATATTCTAGCTATTGATATACATGTCATTTCTCTACTTAAGTCAGAAGAATTGAACTGGTGGTCTCTCATACTGTGAGTGTGAGTGTGACTCTGTGTGTGTGTGTGTGTGTGTGTGTGTGTGTTTTACCAGGAAATGAACCCAAGTACTTCACATGAACTACATTCTTGGCCTCTAAAATTTTTTTATTTTGAGAAAGTCTCGTTAAGTTGCCCAGGCTGGGCTTGAATGTAGGATCCTCCTGTCTCAGCCTCCCAGACAGCTGGGATTACAGGCAAACTAGGATTTATGCAAAATGTTACCAACATACATAAATACATAACATGTAAGTATGCAGAGAATTATCAAGAATGTTCACAAAAGTTAAGAATGTTTATAGGTATTGATTTTACTATCCTCACTGAACATTTCTGAATTGTTTAAATCTCTTAAAATAAGCATGAATATAATCTGCCCTACAATAATCAGATGATAGATAGACAGACAGACTGACAGCATCTGGATTATATCAAACATGGCAAATCTTAGTTTCTTCCAGTTACATTTTTTAATCTTTAGTGCTATTGAGAATTCCTCTCTTTCTCACACGAGTATTTCAGAGATAAAATTAAAAGACCTATGTGAGAAAAAAAATTGAAGGGAAGAGTTAACATAGAAACCAAAGCAGATATATTTGTGCCAGTATCATCCAACCTAGTTCTGATATGCTCTGGACTCCTGAAGGGAGAAGAGGGTGTCTATGCACAGACTCTAGAGACCAAAGAATGTAATGGGCAGCACATGAAGAAGTGGGCAACGTCAGACTTTCAGGATTAGATTAGAAAAAAATATAGTCTACCAACAGAGAAGCAAAGTGACTTCCCAGTGAACATGACTGCTATAATGTGTTAAATGTATTACTCAAATTTTCAGAATACTTAAATGTAAACATTATCCTCATTTTATGAAGAAAGAAATTGATGATTATGCAACTGAAACGACACGGTGTTCTCCAGTACACCCTGACATGCCCCTGCCTTTTACTGAAACATTGTCTAAGACTGGCACGTCACAGAGAACCAGAGGCTCTGCTCCTCCGTTTGCCAGATCATTTAACAGAACCACAGAGCACGAGTGCTGGGAAGCCCACGGACATCATGTGTCCAGTTTCCTTCTCCTCTGACTCGAAGACCAAACTCTTCCCCCGCTTCCTGTGGCCATCAGATCCCTAAGTGGTGCCAGCGTCCTCAGAGGCTGGGTTCGGGCGGTGTCCTC
>PVLD010023375.1:0-27499 GCA_004027595.1 Dinomys branickii | reverse complement strand
TTTTCATCTCTGGGATGTAAACCTTTTTATCTCACGACCTTCTTCTTAGTTTTATAACCCAGACACACCTTCCTTGAGGGCCTGGGAAACCTCAGATGAGAGCGTGAACCCCGTGAGAGAGAGACGCTGTCCTGTGCTGGTGAACTCAGGGATCACTCTCCGAGTGGTATCTGTCTGTGTGACATAAAAGCAGGAAAAGTTCCATTTTCCTTTGGGAAAAAACAATTCACTGATATCAGTGGCTGCTTCCTTTTCAAGATAAATGTAGGAAGAACGATTTGCACCAAATAGTATTTCTTTGCTAATTGAGGAAAGGTGTCTTTTCCGTAAGAACACATCAGCATGGCTTAGTGGGCTGAGGGATTCTTTCCTGTTGGAGAAATCTCATGCTTGGTTTTATGTGATTTAATCAGCTTTGTTAGTTGATTGCTTATGCTGTACATCACATTCTGCTTTAACATTTAACAAAGTTGTTTAGATCTTTTCTGCATGGTGGAAGGCACCTTTACAGGTGGGCAGGAGAGTCTGCCCTTTCATGATTCCGCAGAAGTACACACATCTCTTCTGCCTGTGTTCAGCAGAGCAGGAGCTCAGGGTGCCTGGCCTGTGGGCAGCTGGGGCCACAGGGCAGGCACTGGGACTCAGCTGCTCCCAGCCCTGCACTCACTCTGCAGCTGGGTCAGGACTGACCTGCAGTACTGGACACAGGGCTGGCAAGAGGGAATTTCAGAACCGGGAAGAGTTAGGAACGAACTAAAACTTACCCAGCTACCAAGATAAACATTTACAGACCTTGTGTCTCTTATGACACGCAGGTGTCATGTTACCACTGAAGTTAGACTCAAGTGTTTTACAAACATCAAATGCTTGATCATATACAGATCACAATGGAAAAGGAATACACACACACACACACACACACACACACACACACACACACACACATCCCCAAAACATAAGAATATTTCAAAGTCCGTGGATAGAATTCAAAGTACGAATTTCACTCTTTTGATCTTAAAGTGCATTTCCAATATTGAAAGTATATTATCATGAATTATTATTAGGGTGACACTAAATTAGCACACTGACCAGAAGTGAGTGAGCAGACCCATAGCCCATACAAGGTAAGTATCCCATACCCAACAGGCTCAAGGTCAGAAGGGTTTTAGTTTTTAGAGCTTTGTGGGCTTTGGAATACTTTCATTGCCTTTACAAGTGAAGGATGTTAATAATTAAATTGCAAAGATGAAATGCTCCTAAATTCCAAATGGTCTGAAACCTGAAACTTTTGGAGGATCATAGAAACATTTGTTCAAAATATTTTAGAGTTTTGAACGTTTACGATTTCAGATTTTGTAGTCAGATTTATGCATCCTACACTACACACAGTGATCCTTTTGAAATAAAATGTACATCATGGCAACAGAATCCAGAGATGCACAGTGAAAGTGATGGGTTATAAACAATGAATAATTCTGATCTAGCACCATTTGTGCTTTCTCTTACCAGTAAAAGGGAGTTTTTATCTATTTCATTATATTGCTAACTCCTCTGAAGCACCACTCACTAGAAGGCCTGTGAAGCAAAAGGAGAGGAAGACCTTTGATCCTACACTCAAAGCTTTTGCAGACTCAGCTCACTGGCAGTCTCTCCCCTGGATGAGGGCAGTGGGACCACCTCTGCTGTGAGCAGGGACGGGAGCTGTCCACGAAGTCCTCTATTCCCCCGAGGTGCTGGGCGCTGACAGAGGAGGGAGACTCGGCCCCTCATCGTCTCTGCGGAGCAGCTCACAGGCCTTGCTCCATCTCTCCTGCAGACTGAACCCTAACCTACTGAGCAACGATGGGGTCTACAGCAAACACTGCAGAGAAGATGCCACCTTCCCAGGACACTACAGATGGCCCTGAAAGACAGAGGGAAAGTAGCCACAGTAGCAGCTGATGCCGACCACAGGATTCCCAGTGATCACAGACACAGGGGAGTTTAAGGCCTGGGTCTCACCTCAGTCTGGAACTTGAGCCAATATTTAAGCACTGAAGTCCGCTAGGTAATTCCCATCACATTTTCCTCCCCTTTGAAGCTGTCCTGCCCTGAAATCTCAGACAAACCCTCAGGAAAATATATCAAACTTGCGAATCCCTGGAGGAATACTTGATGGAGAGAAGAGAAATACGACGAGAATCAGTGCGGCAGCTATACCTTCCGAGCCACGCAGTCTGAATGGGGAACTGTACCCAGGAGGAAGATGAGCAGCACGCTCACAGGGAGGGCGACCTCAGAAGAGGGCTCATAAGCAGAATGGGGGTCGCATTCTCTGAGGGCTCTGGCATATAAATAAAGCTCTCCTATACAGAGTCCACTTTGTGGCTTAAAAATAAGTATGTTTCATAATTCAAGAGAAAATTTTCAACTTTATACACTGTGATCTGAAATTCATGGCATAGTACTTGATACACTGCTACAGTGGAGGCTTTGAATTGGATCCCCTGTGAGTTTGTGTTACAGTTTATATCTAGAAGTCCTCAGGAAGCCCCATTTGATCATAAGCAGGACCCTATGGAAGGTGCAGGGATCACAGGGCTCTCACAGCTGAGTGGCTGTTAGGCAGCAGGGGGTCTGAGAGACAGTCGCTGTGGGTGTGACACAGGAAGGCTGTGTCTCCAGGCTCCTCTCTGGACTCTCTGCTTCCTGTGCCACAGGCCTTGAGTCCCTTCCCCTCCCCCAGTCTCCCTGGTCATGCTGTGCTGCATGGAGACCCTGAACTGTGTCCCAGAATGTGAGCAAATGTAAACTTATCCTTCTTTAAGTGGAGTCAGGGATTCTGTCCCAGCAATGAGAAAGCAACTAAGACAGGGCCGTTTTGACTTACAGGGAAACATAACACAGCAAAACAACATTAAACCGAAGTGAAGATAGGAAGGTAGGAAGGGAAAATGGACATGAGAAAACCAAGGCCAAAGTCAACTTCCGGGGAAACAAAGGCTCTCCAGACAGAGCCCGGGTGAGCGCCCGTGTTACCGTGGATGGCCCTCCGTGGTGAGGGAAAGGCCGAGTGTGAGTGAGACGTAAACCTGCGCTCAGCACGAGTAACGAGTGAGGGAGGAAGCGGGAAGAGAGCGGGAAGGGTGCTCAGCGGTCTCTCTCATCTGGGAAGTCCCTGCCGGAGAGGGAAAGGCAATGTGGGCACCGTCCATGTATTCATGAACATGGAAGTGTGAAAAGCAACACCCAGAGCACACAGCAGGGAATGTTAGGTAGACAATAGAAATTCTAATTTTAAAATAAATCTCCTAATACTATTTCCTTTTGAAAATACTGACGAGAAGAATGCACATAAATAAAAAAAATACTGATGAAAAGAAAAGTCAATTTGCCAGAGAAAGCCCCCTACACAGGTAGGATTTGCGGACACAGCAAGGCAGGAGCACGAACTTGATTCCACCTCCTGGGAGGAGTAAAACAAACGAAATCCCTGGAGCGCAGGCCTCCCCGGGACCCACCTGCAGGGAGCGTAGGTGAATCTGAGTTGTAGGTGTTAGAGGCAGCTGAGTTAGATAGAAATATTATGTGCAGTCAGGCAGGGCCGGGCCCTCCAAGGAGCCAGCATGAAAGACAGGATACCTGTGGGCCAGACCTCAAGACAAAAGGGCCAAACAAACGCATCCACTTACCTCCCTAGGTGTAACCGTCAGGGACTGATATTCTAAGTAACGAGCACCTTGACAAAGCCAGGAAGAGTCACTAGCCCCACCCCCACAGGAAAGGCCCCTGTTCTTATATTCGTGCCGTTTGCTGCATGACTCGCTTCCCCATTTGACACCAGTTTACTCAATTTTACCTGGACAATTCCACCTGTAGTCTTATTGGCTGAGCTTAGTTTGCCCATTTCCCCTACCTTGGACCCACCTCACCTCATGGTTCTTCTCTATAAAAGTTCCTAGAAAAGGCGGAGTCCTGGGCAACCCACTCGGGCCCTTCTCTATCCCTCTCTTAGACAGAAGTTTTCTTTCCCTCTATAAATATAACCTCCGCTGTTCCTAAAATTCTTTCTGCAATTTTAGAGAACACGAACTCGTCTCAGATATCTTTCAGGTTGGGAGTTTTTATTTTCCTGTGTCATAGGTACAATGATTAAATGGTATTATTTTCTAGAGAACTTATTTTAAAATGAGAGCAAATATCCCAGGTCAATGAAAATTCATTACAGATCCTTTAAAATTTGAAAGCACTGAAAAGTGAATCACCAGATTTAGTTCCTTAATACTTTGTTGTATGAGAAAATACTCATTTCCATAGATTTTTCTAATATTCTGAGTATATATTTTAAATTGTTATTTCATTTCATCATTTTTCCTCAATATTTTTAAGGAAAAACTTCTAAAAGGAAATTACTAGGGAAACGTGTTTCTACAAATTTAAGGGTATTCTTGTTTTTCTTTGATTGTATTTAAAATTAGAATGCTTTCCAGCTAATCTCAGCAGAATTTCCATTTTTAACTACTAATAAACTTGACTATTGTAATTTATTTACCGAGAATATTGACTTTCTTTCTTTCTTTTTTTTTTTTAAATAGAGAGCCCTTAAACGAGGCTAACTGGGCGTTAAGAAAAGCTCCATACAGGTTTCTTAAACTCTTTCTCTTGTTTTACAAATTACTTTTCCAATTGTGAACTGCTCCCTAGTGGGTTAGTAAGTGATGCTTTCTGGGAAGAGAAACAGCTGGTTTTATAATTCAGTTGCAGTGTACGTGTTTTCAAAGTTTGTGTACGCATTTCATTCCACAGTAGCCTGTATTCCATCAAAATAATAACAGACTCTCCGCTCAGTTCTCCCGGTGTTTCACTTTCACTTTGGGGGTTTTCATTTCCGTTGAGCATCACACTTACTTCAGTCAAGACCTGTCTGCAGGGCGGGTACCTACATCGGACCAACTTTCGCACTGGAAAGGGAATTTAATCTTAGCAACTTACACATTGTTAAACCTGAAGCAGTTCTTAAAAGAATTAAAAGGTAGATCTCAATCCTGTCAGAAATGAGAACTACAGAACTGTGCGCACTTGTGACTCCTTTTCACAGCCTAGTGTGAAATAAAAAGAGAACGAAGTGTGAAGTGATATCTTTAAAAACAAATGGAAAACAAATCAAAGACCCTGTCAAAGGTGCTGCAGGAATGTGGGTTGAGCTTGGCCCTGGGCACAGGTCCCACTCTGAGTCCCCAGCGGGGGCAGTGTGTGACCTTAAGGAGGTTCATGCAGTATCCAGAGTCAACTTCAGACAAGGTTTTCAGAAAAGAGTTCAAGGGAAAAAAATGGAAAAATATGGCAATAGGGCTTTGCAAGTGGGCAGGGGCAGGAGAAGAAGAGAATTAAGATGTGCTGTGTGCACGAACTGATCATCCAGGAGGACTGTGGTTTTAATGTACTGCAAGCATGTGAAAATAAAATACAATTCTAACAATACAAAAAGAAAAGCTGAGGGCCAAAACTGAAAGGAATTGCTCCGAAAAGCCTACTTGAACATCTTAATTTGCACTGTGTTAATACAAAAATAAGTGTGAGGCCCTTCAGCATTCCACTCTGACAACTGAGGAGACAGGGAGGGGGTGAGGGCAGAGAGGGCGCCCGGGGGAGCCCGGAGCTCAGGGCGGCGGCGCAGGCTGAGGCCTCTGTGCACCGGGAGCGCAGCGGGGTCCGGCCCGAGGCTCCTCCCCACTCACCCGCGCCCGGCCAGGGCAGCAGGAGCCAGAGCAGGAGCGGCCCGAAGCTCAGGGTCCAGGGCTGCATCGCGGCTGCTCAGGGTGAGGTCGGGCCCTGTCCTCACTCCGTCACAGCTGTGGTCCAGGTCGGTCCCCTGTGGTCACTCTCCTGCTGGAAAAGGGGAAACTGAGTCCTAGACAGAACATATAGGTGTAGGGGATTTGAGCAGGGTTAGTGTTCTCTTACTCCGTCTTTCAGAAACACAAATAAAAACAAAAACAAAACCAATGATAAATAAAAAGCCCACAGGCTTACCAGGAATTCTATTGACAAATGCAGTTAGGAAACCACTCTCTTCCCTTATAGCATCAGGAACCCAGAGAAAATGCTGATTCCCACACACTCATGGTTCTCTGTACCAAGTGCTGTGGTCAAAGATTTTTCTGATGAGGAGTCCCGACTCAGGGACCCTTGGGCAGAAGAACAGCAGAAGAGCTACTTACATTCCAGGGGGCAGCTGCCAGCAGGGCCCCCAGGGAGCTGCTCCAGGCAGGAGACAGTGGCTGAGCTCAGGAGCAGCCTGTGCCCGCGAGGAGGAGGCGCAGCTCCGTCTCACCCTGTGGGTGGCTCCTCTGAAGGAGGCCCTGGGCTCTGGGCACAGGTCCATCCCAGCCATGTGGTGCTAGGTGACAGGGACACAGGGCAGGTCTGAGGGGCCTGATAGGGAAAGTGCTCGGGTGTGGACCTAATCAGCTCTTCAAGAGCGGGAAGGGACCAGCCTCTTGCCTGAGCCACAAAGTAAAGAAAATAGAGCACTTTTCCTTTAAAAAAAAAAAAATCTATAATATTATTAGTACCTTGATGTCTTAATACTGGCTTGAGCCTGTTTTGGGTATATTTATGTGATATATGTAGTAGAAGAAATTTTACAGAATAAAGATAAACTGACTTTAAACAGTGAAACTAACGGGTATGAAAAGGAAGAAAACAAATCTTAATAAAATGAGTCTTTGTGGGTTTGCTGAAGCTATGTTTTCAAGTTTTATGTCATTACACAAAAGAAGTTCTGAAATTTTACCATATTATGATTATTTTCACAGTGGGTGGGTACTTTGTTCATAATAATGACACCTGCGTGTATTTCTTGGATTAAATGAGTAAGTTTGATTCATCCTGTTGGTTGATAGGAGCTTGAGGAGAAGATGGGTGGATGGTTCTCTTTCCGGAGACAGAGGGTAAAAGCCAACCTGATGCTTAAAGAAAATAATATTCTCCATTGACTTTTATTTTATTTTATTTTATTTTATTTTATTTTATTTTATTTTATTTTTTAAGACCCCAACCCTGTCCACTGACTTTTAGAATAACCAGACTTTAATGACCTTAATAGCATTTTACTACAGCCATGGGAGTATAGACGAGCCTATTTTAGGAGTCTGTAGGCAGTACAGTAGGATAATGCTTAAGCAGACAGAGAGCTCAAGAAATACAAGATTCCCTAATAACAAAGAATAGGAAAAAATGTCAAGTTTACCCGTATATTAGGAAGTCAGGCCACGGTGTCATCAGGGATAAGGTTTGAGTGTTTGGGTTAAGACCATGTCCAGATCCCTGTCCCAGCCCATTGGCATCAGGGACAGCCCAGTATCCATCTTAGTAAATCAGTACTGAATGGGATGGGTGTGAGCTGTGACTTTAGCTCTGTGTGTAACCAAGCTGAGACACGTGCAAAACTGGAAACAGTGTCTGATGTGGAGGTTCTGCTTCTCTGTATCACTGAAATCAAGAAACACCATGATGTGAAACAGAGTCTGTAGCTGAGGCTGAGCTCAGGTGCTCTCCCGTGTCCAGGCTGTGTCTCGTGAGCCTCCTGTGGGGCCTTTGACTGGAGTGGGACTGAGGCTGCTGACAGCCGAGGATGCACATGAGAGACACTCAGTGCTGTGGGGCCTCAGGACCTACCATGTTTGGCAGAAACAGTGACTCACCTACAGTTTGTGTCTCCCCACTGCAAACAAATCAAAGTCCCTGACCTAGCAGTAACCAGAGCAACAGTCACAGAACCTGAGAGTCTGCACCTGTCCGTCTTCTTCTGTCTGATCAGAAGCTGCCCGGCGTTATTATTATCAAAGGAGACTGCTGAGTTTCCTCGTGTGGAATATGGTATTGTTTTCATTGTGACCTTTTAAGGTAATTTTAAATTTATAGAGTTACTTCTTTCCTCTCTATGACCTATGGTGTCTGTGGAAGTGGTGGTGAAAAAACAATTTCACCCCATGGAGAGAATCAGGGTGTTGCCCACATTTCATAACCCAAACATCGAGGAAGGCTGTTTGGATAGTTGAAGATTAGGCTCAAGTGGGCCCCAGATCTCATGGGTTGGGTCCTATACTACTGGACAGTCTATGGCTATGGGTCCAGAAGTTCATGAGTCTATGATTTAACCACATGATGGAATGGAAGAAGGATCAAAATACAAAATCAAATGCAAGTGCATTATAGTCCCTCATGTGTAAATAACATACACTTACACGTGCCATGCAGGAACATGTGAAGGGAAGGAGCAGTATGGCTGACCTGAGGGGAGGGTTAAACACTGGGCCTTGGATTAACAATGGTTAATGTCTGTGCCATGGTAGACATTCATTTACGGTACATTTACAATTTTTATGTTAAATATGTTTTTATAGTCCAGTTAATTAAAACAATTATATAAGACTAACAAGGCAAATACAGTTTCCTCTGGGAGCTTCTCTGAGTTCAGCATTGTGTTTTGAGAGATGAAATGTGTCACTGTTGTCTGAGTCACCGGCAGAAGGGGCCAAGGTCCTGGCAGAGACTGCTCTGTTTCCTAGTGGAGCAGAGATGGGGATTTCGGTTTACGTCACATGTATGTGCATGGCACAGCCCCCTGAGTATTATTATGACACTGACAGCATTGTGGCAGTGGCTTCAATTAAATTTGGAAATGGCCTTTTGTCTGGAAATAGCATGTTTGCCTGAATCCTGCAGTTAGGCTGGCCTGTGAGTCTCATGTTGGTCTGTAATGTCCTGGGATGAAGATCAACAAGATTACACCAGGCTTCATCATTTCGGGAGGTCGAGGGCCATGCTCACTACTCCAAAATCTTCAGTCCTCACTCACTTAATGGCAAGACTCTGCCCAGGTATTCAGTGGGTCCAGGGGACACAGGACCACATGGTGTGATGCCAGTCACCTAGGGTAGGACAGGTCACCCACAACTGCAGCTAGAACACCTCAGGGGCCCGCAACTGGCTCTGCCATGTGCTAAAACTGTCCCAGTAGTCATCTGAGCTCGGGACATCCACTTTTATAATCACAGCATGAGGGACAGGGAGTGCTGAGGGTCATAGGTTCAGAGACAGCCTCTATCTCCAGAAGACCTAAGTGTCTATGCAGCAGTCTCCACCTTCCTTTATAAGGAATGCCTTCCATTCTTTATAAAGCTTAAAGAATGGTAATGTCTTTCTGTCAGAACCCCTGGCAGTCACCTTCATTGTACTGTGTCGCCTGCACCGACTCGCGCTCCCCCTAGTGGAGGAGCAGCACACTTTTGGCTTCTGAGTCCTGTAGAGGGGACCTCAGCCCATCCTGGCTTCTCACTCTCGCAGTCCTGCGTGGTCCCTGCTCTGCCTCCCTCCGGGATCTGGCGGCTCTGCCCAGCAGGCATCGCCCTCCTGATATTCTTGCCTCAAGCCTGCAGACCCTGCACCGAACCCCGATACCAGGACCATATAAACCCCGCCTGAGGCTGTGGTGTGCTGTGTCCAGCAGCAGAGACGCAGTGTGGAGGCTGTGCAAGGCCCCTCAGCCCAGGGCGCGGTTGGCAGACGGACTTCTGCAGGGAAGAGGTGGGGGTCTGGAGCCCGCGGACCCCTCTGCGCATGCGCAGGGCTCAGGATGCTGAGTCTTGGCTGCTCTGCCCAGCTGGCTCCCTTGGGTGGTATCTTCTTCCTCCTCCCCTCTTCCTTCCTCTTCCTCTTCCCCTTCCCCTCCCCTCTCTTCATGCCTGGTGAGCCCCTCAGGGCTCCCTCCAGGGAGCTCAGTCCTTAGTGCTGCACAGGCCCCTCGTGTAAAGCAGACTCACTCCCGTGGTGCTCTAACCACCAGTGACTCATGTCTCAGGCAGTGCGGCTCTGAAGGTCCTGTGAATCTACTTGGGACTTTCATCCTGAGTGCTGTGGACAGAGAGCTCATTTCAGAAGATATGGCAATAAACTGTATTGGAGACCTGACCCAGATCCCCAACTGCCTGTTTGAGGTGACAGCGCAGGATGAAAAGGAAAACCAGAGACTAACTCAGTTATGCATGACATGAGGGCTGGGAGAGTGAAGCCTCAGAACAGCTTTTATTTTTTCCAGTGAGAAGAAGTGCAGGGGGAGGGGAGGGTGCTTTCGCTGGAACCATGAAGTAGTGGAATGGGCAAGACTGACATCATAAAGAAACAATTTAAGATTCTCCCCACACCTGGGTACCTGCCCTCCTGTGTGGTCCCCAGCAGACCTCTTGACCTGTGAGTGCCACAGCCTCATGACCATTCAGCACAGCTGTGGCCTGAGAAAAAGTAAGGACTTCTGTGGTCCAGGTGGCCCTCAAAGCAGGACAAGGAGGGGTGCAGACCGATTCTATCCTCAGTTTATAACTTGTGGTTCCCAACAGTCTCCCCTTTCTGTTTGACTGTAGTGAATCAGGATGAGTTGTGGCTGCAGCGCCTCTAGACATCAGCAGGTTTGAGTTTCTCTGCGGCAGACTAAGCATAAATCCAGACATAAACAAATCACTATGATCATAGCTACATAAATCCAGAAGTGAGCCCTGAGATATTTAAAAGGATTCAGTTGGTTGAAGCCCTCAGAAAATTTATCCCAATCCTGTATTTATTCATCAAAATTTTGAGTTTTTTAATGTAAATTTCCAACCTGCCTGGCTTCCCCAGCCCTGAACCTGCTTGCAGCAGAAGCACTGCTGTCTGCAGGGACTCAGCTCAGCACCTGAGGTTGTCATTGGCAACACAGGAAAGGAAATGAGATAGGACTAGAAAGTCTGCAGGTCCCGGGGACATCTGGAGACACCCAAGAATTTACAAGGCACACTTCAAAGCACTCTGCCCCTGAGATGCAAGATTGCTAGAAACCTTTATCCACAGATGTCCATTGGGGTCTTCCTGCCTAGTGCCCCTGCCTTCTCTCCCCCCCTATAAAAAGGACACACTTCTCTCTGTCCAGGGCAGAAGGGCTTATCATTCCTTGCTGCACCCAGGCACAGTAAACTCCATGCCATGCTGCCTTTACACAAGCCTGGTGGTCTCTGCAGCTCACTAATGTTACAGTGAGACATGGACAGTACTTCTTTTTGTAAGGCATCTCGGTACAGAGTTATATTTTGATCCACGGCCCCTGAATATGTTTTCTGACATGTTCCCAGGGGTGAGCAGACCAGTTATAAGGTAGGGGACTTATGCAAATTCAGGTAACATTTAAATAAAGCCAAAGGCCTTGTAACTGCAGACTTTCAATCCCATCTCCCATCCAAGGAACCGTGGTCTCCAGCGAGTTTACCTGTGATTGACTCTAGGCATCTATCACATGCTGTATCTTCCAAGCCTCCTCTGCTGCTTTTGTCCAGTTGTCTGCAAAGCGAGCTGTTTGCACAGACTGAACAAGAGCAATGGAGGAGGCGGCCATGCTGAGATCAGCCGTACTATAGACCGTTCCAGCACCGACTAGGCCAACGTTCTGTTAGTTCTATGTTCAAGATGATCAGCTAAGGACTGCAAAGATGCAGCATCGCAGTGCGAGCCCAAGGCTCAGTTAGATTAACAGGTGTCCACGCCCCTGGCACACGTCCCAGGACCGTTAAACTTTTATTGGTTGTTACAACAATTTTAGTTCACCAGAGGAAAAGGAACTGAGAGGCACTTGCAGAATTGGAGGGAACCAGGCTTTTATTATGCTGTGGGGCATGTGGAGTTGAGCACTATAAGATCTGAGCACCAAGCAGGAGGTTAGAGAGCTTCATACAGGGCTCCTGAGGGGAAAGGGGCAGCAGAACAAGGGCAGCTGCTCAAAGGGACAGGTTCACAGCTCTGCACCTCCGGGGCCTCAGCTGGCCAGGGAGCGAGAGACCAGGATGCAGTGGAGCTGCTTGCTCATCAGCATGGGAAAGGGAGGGGCTGTCAGCAAGGTCAGAGTTGAAAAGTTTCATTTTCACCAAGGAATAACTCCTGCTTTATAGTACAACTCCTACACTGAAGGGAAGTTTCATTCCAGACCATGGTTTCGTGAAGGAAAACATGAGGACTGTAAATACATACTGAAGGTCTTGGTTTCCTGGTCCATGCAGCCCCTATTAACTGTGTCCTTAGCAGGGTGTTCGATAGGATCCATCAGTTTTCTCCCACATTAGAGGGCAGGGCAGGTTTCCTAACAGTAGATTGTATTGGCCCAGGCTTGCCATTAATCAAAGTGTGCGGAGTTGGTGAGCTAAATCCTGAAACCTCACAGGTAGGTTCCCCTGAGGGAGGGTCTCTGAGGCTGTCATGTTAATCCGTTTCCAATGTGCCTCATGCCAATGAGAGACATTGTTAGCCCCACCTGGTAGGGATCCCCTAGGTCCCAATCAATAAAGTTATATTGACTCATAGGCATTTCTGTCCCCTGTCTCCCTAGCAGAGGCCCCAAGGAGGAGGGGCACCTTCTGCAGAATTGTTCCAACAAGAGGGCTTCACAGAAAAGGACCTTAGGGCAAAAGAGTGGACCTCTTCAACATTACAGGAATTGAACTGAAGATCGAAGGATTAATCATGATTGGGGCTGGGGATATAGCTCAGTGGAATAAGCGCTTGCCTAGCAAGCGCAGGGTCCTGAGTTCGATCCCCAGTACCACCAAAAAAAAAAAAAAAAAAGGATTAATCATGATTATGTATGGAGCAAACCTGGGCACCAACAGGAAGGTGATAATTGAACTGCAGTGCCCTGTATTCTACACAGGAGGGAGGGTAAATGAAATGAGAGCTACAGCTTAGGGCAGCCTCATCCTGCATCTCTAACAGTGAGAAGGACCAAGTTCCCAATCTGCCTGACTCTGATTGAGCTTTGCTTGATGAGAGAGTTCTGGAGGGGAGACAGCCCACGTAACGGTTCTGAGTAGGGATGTATTAGGCAGATATGCACAATGCTGTCCTTTTGCACAGGGGAAGGACATATGCCGCAGGCTGTGAAAGCAACGAACACATTTTGGCGGTACGTGGAAGGCCCTGTCGTGTCACCACTGCCCCAGCTTCTTGGGTCATCTTCTTCAGTTTTCTCACTGTGATTGGGCCCACATCTGGATCAATGAGCAGCAGGGGTGTCCTTAGAGCCCACTCCAAGGTCATGCTGCCGAGTGCGCCCATCAGTGGGTTGACTGGTGTCTTGCTGAGGGCAGGCACCGCCATGGTCTCTCTGTTTTCTTCTCTCCATGGCTGCACATTCCTGGAGGGCAGACACACCGATGTTCACTCACCTGTTAACACTCAGGCGTGCTTTCATCCCTGTCTTGGTTTCTTTTCTCTCCTTGATAAGACAATGCAAGATGCCTAAAATTAAGGAAAGAAGGGTTTATTTAGCTCACAGTTTGTGGAGATTTCAGTCCATAATCAGCTGGCTTCAAGGCAGGGTGGCATGGTGAGGGGCAACACTTCAAGGTGGCAGAAAACAGCAAAAGTTTTCCTCCCTTATATTGTAAGCAGGATACCCCTCCCCCAGGGCAGGTGTAGCACTCACACCATCTCCTTGCCCTCCTCTTGCACAGGCTCAGCATGTCAACATACTGAGGACCCTGGCTCCCTGCTTAGTCATTTCAGTGCCATAATTACATGGAAACCTTTGTCTTAGTTTTGTACCCAGAGGACCTTTTAATGAAGTCTATGTTAAGCATTTTTTCCACCTCAGCCTCTCATGTAGCTGGGACTACAGATGTGTGCTATCACATCCCGCCTGGTCACAGGAAGCAGGGAAGGAGAAGGTGATTTTCTGCTACATGACTCTGTGTCTGTCCCACCATGGCCACCTCAGTCCTCCCAGCACAGGTCTCACGATACTGTCGCTGGCTTGGCCGCCACCACCCTGAAGATGACCATGCCCTCATCCTGGGTGCACTGCCTCAGCCTCTACAAATTCTGCAGGTGTAGGCCAAGAAAGATTCTCTCCAAAGGCCTCATCAGTGTACTGTATTTGTTGTGCCCTTTCTGTAAAGCCCCTGCCCCAGAAGGACCTCTGCTGTCATGCTAGCTCTGTCTCCTGTCTCTCCCCATCAGCCTGGTCTGCTGCCAGTCCCTGTAACTGCGTATGGTGGCAAAGACACCGACGGGGGATGTGGGAGCAGGAGCGAGGTGTCCCACATCACGTGGGTCAGGTGAGGTTTTCCCACAGCTGCTCTACAACGCCATGGGGAACAGCCTCTGAACTCCATTATTCATGACCTTCTCTTTTAATTCCTTAAGTAGTTTCTGAGCAATCACCTGATGATCAGGGATGAGTTTATTTTGATTATTAGGACCATTTCTCAGCATCAGCAGCAAGTAACAAGGACCAGAACTTCTATCATAGCCACCTCCTCAACAGCCTGTTGGTATTAAGACACACACACGGTTCAGAATATTTTATCTTTAAATAGTCTGGAGTTGCAGGCTGAGGAGTTTGTTTGAAAGTTTCACCAGGCTCAGGGTCTCCTCCAGGAGCCAGTGGCACAGAGGGTTGTTTTTCCTTTTCTTTACACTTCTCACTCATGTCCCGCTCTGAAACAGGAACTTTGGGGATTTTGGTACTTAAGGCACCTAAAACACATCTCACCCAAGCTGAAACGGTCTCAGAAGAAACACTTTCTCTTCTGCCATGAGCTATCTTTTCTCCCACCTTTCTTGCTTTTCAGTATGCAAGTTTCCTGCCTGAAGAAACCATGGTTTATATTTAATAATTTGTGTAACATTTTTTCAACTTGAAGGTGCTAATTTGAGCTCCAGCTTGTTTTATCAGCATGTGTAACAACTGCACAGATCTTTGGTCTTTTCCTGATGAATCCTGTCCATTATCCAGGCTAACTGGAAACCTTCCTCAGCACCAAGTAACTTTTCACTTTCTCTCTGCCCTCTCCGAATTTGTCCATGAAGTCCTCTCCCCATCTCACATCCACTCGCCCACTTGGGTGGGTCTTCCCTCTCAGGCCTGAGCAGGTGGTCCCTGTTCCAGGCACCAAATATTTAGGACCCAGTCCAGATCCCCAACTGCCTGTTTGACAGTGACAGAACAGGATAAAAAAAATCAGAAACTAATTCAGTGCTGTATGACATAGTGCTGGGACAGCACAGCTTCAGGATGGGCAAAGACAAGAAACTCTCCAGCTTTTATTTTTCCAGTGAGAAGCGCAGGGGGAGGGGAGGGTCTTTTTGCTGGAAGCAGGAAGGAGTGCTGGGACGGGCAAGTTTAAGGTCATAAAGAAAGATCCTCCCCACACCTGGGTACCTGCCCTCCCTGTATCTTCAGCAGACCTCGTCCTGCCCCGTGAGCCCCACAGCCTCATGGCCATTTAGCCCAGATGTAGCTGCAGAAATAGTGGCGACTTCCGTGTTCCCACTGGGACACAAGGAGGGGCTCTGAGAGATTCTTCATCAATATGATTTGTGATTCCCTTCCAAACACTAAGGGCCATTAGCACTGAAGAGCTCCACAGCCCAGCATTCAACAAAGATTAGCAGCAGGACTAGCAACCAGCGAGCTGGCCTGTGGCATCTGCCCTGCACTGGGCTTGGATGGTGGTGGCTGCCTGTGCAGTGACCAGCAGCCAGCTGTGTCAGCTGTTGGACGCAGCATTCTCCAGAGTCATCCATCTGGTGACATCAGGACTCTAGGAGACCTGCACTTTGCTAACTCATGATTTCCAGTGAAACCATGAAAAGAACCCTAGACTGATGGGCAGTATTTTGTCAAGGCTGAGAGGATCTTGTCTTTTTTGAGGTTGTTCAGAAAGAATGCAAATAATGGTGATGATCACCGCAGAACTTTGTCCTAGATGACAAGCAGCCACCCGAACTATTGCTTCTGGCACAGCCCCTGCCCTGATCATCCGTGGTTTTGCAGTTGTAGCCACCTAGGTGACTCCTGTGCCTCTAGTGTCTGCTCGCTCTCCCTCTCCCTCATTCCCTCCCGCCCTGCCTCACTCCTTCTGTTCCTGAATTCTGTTTCTATCTCTGCCTCTGTTTTCTTTGTCTCTTGGGACATATTTTTTTCTCTTTCCTAGTTAATGACTCCTAGTACTTTAAAAGACTCCCTGTTATTAATGTTATTAATTTGGAATTGTGCATTCTCCAGAATTGACCTACCTGTCTCGTAAGGATATTTTTGGGAACTGATAAAGACCACTGTGTAGCATTTCTAAGAAGGTCTTAAATTAACCAATTGGGTTTTCATGTTCACTTATGAGTCTGTCCCAGGTTTGGAATCCTTGTCTGGAGATGGGCAATGGACTCATAGTAAGTGACCCTCTATGAGTCACTGTTGCCAGCTGAGGCCTGTGATGGTGGGTAAAGCCATGAAGCCTCAAAGGACAAGACAGGTTGCAGCTAAAGACACCTGGCTCCAACCTCAATGAACTAGATAAAGACTGTAGCTGCAGCCATCTCACTCCTGGGTGGAGACCTTCCTGGAAATGATGTATTTCTCCTAAATAAATACAGTGCCTTACTTGGAGAAGCCCTTGAGTGGTTCCCATCTTTCTTCAGTATTCCCCTCCCTTATATTGATAACTAAATTAATATGAGCCACACAGTAAAGATATTTGTCTTAGCCCCAAGAGAATCTGCTAGAGGGTATAGATCATCCTGGAGCCCTAAAATCAGACCACTTGACTCATTTATTTAAGCCTTCACTGTCCACTCCTTTCAGAGACTGTGGACCTGATCAGTCTGCAATAACTAAAGGATAATATTAACATGTTAGGAGCACCTGGTATTGAAATTTGGCTGAAGTTCGCTGTTGTTTGAATACAACCTGGCTTTATGTATAAACTACGTACCTACTAGAGGTCAGCTTGAGGCCAACAGCCTTGTTTGTATGTCAAGATACCCCCTGGGAGGGTGCAGCAGGACCAAGAACAGTTGTGAAGTCATAAATAGACATCTGCAGTAGGGCATCTTGGTGCACCGTGGACCTTTCTTGGTCACTGGAGATAACTATGTACTCAGCAGGTCACATTTCTCTAATTCTGGAGGTCTTGTTTGTGTGGCTTTGTTTGTCATATGTGCTGCAGGATGTGGGCTTGATTGGTTTTCTGGATTAGAGGAGCCCTGAGTGCATTGCTATAAGAAGTGGATTTTCTGGATGGGGTCTGGGTTTTCAGACTTTCTCAGTCTTTTTTTACTCTACTATCTCCTCTGCATTTCCCTTGTGTCTGCACACGTGATTTCTGACCTGACTTCAGTTTCTGTCTCTGCCTCCTTTTTCTTTGCTTCACAAGATGTTTCTCTTTTCTGTTTTGTGCTTAAGGACTCCTGACTCTGTAAAACGTTCTCTACTTATGACCAGACAGGATTAATTTATTTTAGAATTCTGAATTTTGAATTCTAAATTTGCAATTGTGCATTATGGTGAGTTGACCTCCCCCTCCTTTGGAGAGATTCCCTGTGTGACGATATTTAGACCCACAGCAAACCCAGCTTTATTTAGTACTAGACAGTTTGCACAGTTTCAAAGTAGCGTTTCCACGCGTAGGTTTGGAGCATATGGGTGCCATCTCCTCTGCATTACTCTTGTATCTGTGTGAGTGACTCAGGAATTTATTTAGATTTTGTATCTGGGAAGATGTTGACCCTTATACTTTTGTTGTATTCTTATCGTAATCTAGTCGCTTTTGATTTTAATGATGTTATTTTTCTTAGTGATCTTGAGAGTACATTACATGAAAACTCTTGATTTCAGGAGCTCTGAGTCCATGCTTTTGACACTCACTCTTGTAAAGCTCCTGTGGAACATGGGACCCCTGAGAGTATTCCCAAGGCTGCAGCACTTCAATATCTTTTGGCTCATTGGTGCATATTTGAGGAGGATCTTTTAAAGGTAAAGGGGCAGATCTTCTTTGGTTACCCAGCATTCCCTCACTACAAACTGAGAAAACAAGTATCCTGGTTAGAGAGCTGGTCCTTGAATTATAATAACATTCAGGAGCTAGAGCTGTTCTGTAAAGAGAAAAAGAAGTGCTGAGTTGTGATGTACTTCCATATGCTCTGAAGTTATGCAGACACTCTGGATTGGGAACTGTGGTCAGGTCTGTGTGGCTGCACTGCCACAGCCCAAAGCTCCATAGAATACAACAGGACATCCTCAGAGCCCCTGCTCTTAACTAGCAGCTCACTGGCAACTCTCCCCACCCCATCCTCAATATTGGAGCCTAAATTTCCTGATGCTAGGCAACTCTCTCTGCCTCCTGAGCAGCTGATGGATCTCCATTGGATCTAATCCTTCTCCTGAGGGAGAGGTCTGGTCATCTTCATCCCCATCAGCACCTCTGCCCCATGTCCCAGTGAGACTGATACCAGGACACAAGTGAATGCCCCATTTTATTCAGGAGAATCTGTTACCATTACACAGTACATGCACCTTTTTAAATGATAGACATGGCTCAGAATAAAGTTTTGGCAGCTTTTTCTTGACACATTCTAATGAGTTCAGGGGTGAGTTTATTAAGTGGAGTGGAACTTTCCTCCTGACATGGAGGGAACTGATCACAGTGTTACCTCACTGTTGTGCTCCTGATGGGAAAGAACCTGTTCTTAAAGAGGCTTCTGCAATAGCTGATGGCTTGGAGCTAACACTGCAGACCATGATATTCAGAGCTCTGCACAGGACCCAGCCTCCTGCACAGATCCTGAATAACACCCTCACTGAGAGTAGAGTGCAGCATTTCATAACTTGTCTTTCAGAAGGGAGGGAAAGGTGTCCAGTGAAGCCTGTCACCTATGAAAGAATCAAAAAGTTAATACAAAAAAGGGAAGAGGACACCACTGTATTTTCAGATAACTCATTAGAAGCCTTCTGGGGGCTGGGAATATAGCTCAGTGGCACAAGTATCTGCCTGGCAAGTGCAAGGTCCTTGTCTTGGTTACTTTTTTCTCGTTGCTGAGACAAAATACCCAACACCCAAAATGAAGGAAGGAAAGGTTTATCTAGCATACAGTTTGTGGAGGTTTCAGTCCATACTTGCCTGGTTCTGAGGCAGAGTGGCACATGGCAGAGGGCAAACCGTTCACGGCAGCAAACAACCAGCAAATGTGTGGAGTTGCAGGCAAGCAGCCTCTTTCCTCTCCCTTGGAAACAGCCTGCCCTCACCCAGGGGGCGTGTAGCTCTCACAGAGTCTCCATGCCCTCCTCTTCCACAGGCTCAGGATGTAAACAAAATAAGCACCCTGGCTCCCTGATGAATCACATAGTTAACCTTTTAAACTTCCCAAATTAACACAATAAACAACATCCCAGAAGGGTAAGGGCATGTCTTTTTTACCCCAAGATCTACAACTGCTGAGTTACTCAGCCAAACCTCCAGACTCCCCAAGTTGACACAATGTATCGACCGTAACAGTCCTGAGTGTCATTCTCGGTACCACCACAAAAAAGAAAAAAAATATAGAAGCCTTCTGATAACACTGATCCAGCCAGCAATGCGGAAAGCCCTCTTGACCATGCCTTTTATACTGCAGTTTGCTCGAGGGAGAAGTCAGTCACACAAACCTGGTGCAGGCCCCACACACTGTTATCAACCTTAGTGTTGCAACCTTCAAGGTCTGTAATAACTAGGACCAGGTATAGAGGCAAAAAAGGAGAAAAAATTAGAGAAAAGATTTATCTTTCTGTTGCTTTAACCCATCCACCAACTCAGGTTAAATCACAGCACCTCCCACCAAGCGGACTCAGCAAAAACTGAGACAAATCAGTGTACTGTCAAACTCTATGGCTGCCAGTTGGCCTTTCCCACTATAAAGAATAGCCCTCACGTTATAGGCTATGGGAACAACAGGGAGCTTCTGCCAAGTATGAAGAGTGTCTATCCCAATTATGCAATCCACAAGCGGGAAAATGACTACAGGATGGATTCAGGAGCTGTGTGTCACACCGTAGCCAAAGCCTTATTGCTCAGCAGATCTTCACAGGCTCTGATTCTTACTGCAGGGCCACAGTGATATTGCAGATCTGCAGGTATCAGTGTGAGTTTAGAACCAGTGTCCAGTAGTCCCCCGAAAGTCTGATCATCTCCCTTTCCCCTGAGTACAGTCACCTAATAAAGGGTCCTAAGTCCCACTCAGGGAAGGATGATAGAAATACTGACAGAAATAAACTTTTGGTACTGCACCAGGATTATTCTCCCTCAAGGGAAGCCAGAATTTTGTCCTTTCAAGGAAATGTAAGTCTGCCACCTGGATGAACTCAGGAGGGGCCATGATTCTCTGTTGCTATAATTTCAGGTTGAATTTTGCTTATTTACCCTAAAATTTTGCTTGTTATATGAGTCAAGTAAGACTTTAGTAGGCCTCCTATCTATGTCACTTTTGGGAGCAGCATGGCTAATCATCCAATGCCCTAGGTCTATGAGTGTCAGACCATGTTGATGATTGCTTTGCTTCTGCTGGTTATTATGGTAAGTACACACACCTGGCCCTTGACAGTTGAGCTCTGCCTCACCCCTATCATGCTGTGATCTGTTTAAACCTATAGTCTTTAGGGCCCCCACCTTAGTGACTAGCTCCCATCTTAAGGCCAGCCATATAGAGAAGAGCAATGACAGGGCTCCTCCAGAATGCTACTACTTCCCTCAAAACACTGTTTCTTAATTATTTATGCAGAGTTCCTTTTCGGTCTTCTCAGTGTGGAGGAGTATGTTCTACCTGGAAAATTCATTCCAGAATTCCCATTTCCCTGAGGCTATGAGAATAGACAATATACTAAGGAATATTGGGCCTCTCCAGCTCATTCACAGTGGGCCATCTTTTGAACCATACTTTTGCCCACCAGACAAATGTACTATTGTTACCTTTTTCTTAGCTCCACATGTTGAAACATTAAATTTAGAATCTCTACTTAATGATCTCATATCAAGAAAGTTAGCCGGTTACAGAAATCCAGAAGTATATTTCTTTTGTTATCATTCTACATCTTAAGAATCAATTGCTATACATGTTTTTCAGAATTCGGCTCGTAAGACTTAGAAAATTCAAGGTGTTCTTTGAGAGTATAGGGGATGTCTTCAAAGGTCACACTGTGTACCTAACCTTGAGGAACCTTCTGGTCTTTCAACCAGGTTATAGGTATAGAGGGAAAAGAGGGTGGTGAGCATGGGTCCTGGGGTTGACCAGTATCATGTTGCTTTGTAGCAACATCAAGGAAAGTAAATTCCTTGTCAATAGGTAACATGGGTTTGGTTTTCTCCGGTACGGGAGAGAAGCCAATTCCCCAGTGTGTGGGGTTGGGGTTGCCTGTGCCACTGAGAGTGGGGAAATCTCTTCCTCTGGTAGAATAATCCCACCCAGTCCTAGAAGCTTGATGGCCACAGCCTTGTCAGGTTCTTTCCAAACATTGCTACCCAATGTAAGGAATTTCACTCTTTTCCCTTGGTGCCGCCATTTCACCTGAGATCCCCTTCTAGGCTGAGCATTGAAATACACTCTCATTCAGGCAGTCCAGTCCTGAGCGCTTGTGTTTCTGTTTCTGGAACTCAGTGCTATGGCTGAAGGAGAGCAGATTCTCTTTCAGAAACAACTGGAAGCCCTTAGATTTTGCATGTGCTCGTGGCTGGGAGTTTGAATTTTGTGCTCCCCACTTTCCCGTATTAATTTGTTTTCACACTTAGAAGACTTTAGATTGCTTCTGCCTGTCTGGAGCTGATGACTTTCTTTACTAGTTTGCCCAAAGATGCTAAGAGCAGCCAGTTGGCCCCATTGTTTCCAACTTATCAAAAATTATTCAAAAGGGTTGCATATAAAGTCCTTAAATCTTTAGCCCCTCTCTTTTTTTTTAATTTTAATTTTAATTTTAATTTTATTTAAAAAAAATAAAAGTACAAAAACATACGAACAAACAGACACCAATTAGCATAAAAAATAGTACAGTCACAACTAATCTACAGACAAGGTGACATGGTCTCAACAGTGGTTATTGCTTTATCCATTGATATCTTCGAAGTGTAAATATATGAACCCATATACAGACATGCAAATTTACTCAGACAATTAATCTTCTCAACAACAGAAAAAATACAAAAACCAAAAATCCGAAGACAAAAAACAAAACAGGCAAACAACAACAACAACAACAATAACAACAAAAAACCACCAATAGTTGCTGCTTTGCATATTGATATCTTCGTAGTGTGTGTTCAGGATAACACATACAGACATACAAGACGGATCAAATGAAAGAGACAAAAACGTATGTATATATATATGAATATACATGTAAGCAGGAGGGCTAACATGGTTCTACTATTGTATTATATCACTTAATGCTAAGGAATAATCGATGACGGGTTATTTGATCAATCTTTAGCCCCTCTCTGACTCCATCTCTAGCCTTCTAGACAGATGGGGGCAGTGATTTGTGATTGTGCTCCTGCAACCCAGAGATTGACTGAGAACAACTCTCATGGGCTGGAGCGGGGTACAAGGCTTTGCACGTGGCTGATCTACAAGTCTGAGGATTCAGGAACAGACTTTGCTTGGCTTTACCGGGTGGCCCCTAGCCCAAAATACTGAAGGCTGCTCAAGGACAGACTGTCCGTAGTGGCTCTGTCTCTTGTTAGAGTTTAGCCTGAGCTCCAAGGCTAAATCAGACAATTATAAAGGTAAGGCATAACTAGCAATGCCTCCACTGTGTTTAGACTCTAGACACCTGTATCTTGTGCATAAATATGCTACCAATTTTGCACACTATTCCTTATAGGGTGGTGGCCTATTCTATGCTGGGGTTCCTTATGTTGCTCATGTTGCTCGGGTGGTTCAGAGCACTGTGCAGCCAGATGGGCAGTGGGATTAAAGCAGTCAGGCCCCAGATCTGCAGGAAGCCTGGGCCTCTCCAGAGAAACCTGTCTGTCCTCAGGATCTGCACGTTTATGGTCTGTGTGCACATGGCAGCCACACCTCCCGCGTTGTTTCCAGTCACTGTTTCATGGTCTTGATGAAGAGCACCCGGCCTGCTTTATGCAGTCTGCTCTGCTTATTAAATTACCCCTTATCTACACCCTTGGTTTTCTCTCCTAAGCATGTCTTTTACATTTCTTCTTTGTTACTCTTTCTATTCTATTTTATCTTATGAAAAAACAAAAATTTTAAAATCAAATAAGACGTTAACAATAGTAAATATACCGTGCACCATTATCTTCAAAGTATTTAGAATGCAAGACATGAAACGACACTTACAAAAAAGAAAAAAACAACACAAAACTTTTTTCAAAAAATGAAGATCAACTAGTAGTATGAATGAAACAAATTATCACATATATTAAAATATTTTTACCACAAAGGGATACGTAATTTGGAAAGTAGTTGAACTTCTCCCCATTTTCAAAAACCATGCACAATTTGTGCTTATGTGTCTGAATGATTCCATTTAACATTTGTTCTCAAGTTGCATCCATTTACCTAAGGTATTAGTCAGGGCTCACCAGAGAAGCATATTTAATATAATGAATTTACAAGTACGCTTACCGTGGCTTCTGCAGAATCAGGGGTGGAAGAGTACAAAGGCTGTCTTCTTGCTGGACAAAAGTCGGTGACCTGTAGTTCACTATGAAGTCCAGTGTGAGTCCATATCAGGAAACCAAAGGGTCCATGCTGCAAGGTTGAAGAGTCTACAGCAGAAACCAGAAGATGAACCTCTGAAATTAAAGACTGGCACTTCTGTTGATGGTTCTGCTCCCACTGAGGCTGGGTCTTCTGTCTTCAGTAAATCCACCCAGCCACACCCACAACTAATTAACCAGTTAAATATTTCTTATTCAAGTTAAAAGAGCAGTTAGCTAACACAGTACACTATTCCATTGTGTTTAAATACTATGTTTTCGTCTTCTGTTCCTCAGTTGTTGGACACAAATTCTATTTCCAAGGTCTAGCTATTACAAACTGTACTGTTATAAACATGGCTATTCATTCATCCTGCTAATATGATGATTTGTGTTCTTTTGGTCCTGAAGCAAAGAAATGCCAGCCTAAATCAGGTCTTAGTCTAAGGTGGAAGGGTCTTTAGAAAATGTTGTCTTTGCAAGTACATTTTGGCCAGATAACCGTGTTTCTATAAGAGTTTGGCTGGAGAGAAAACAAGCAAAGTTAGCAGATGATACTGAAGACAGAGCTGTCACAAAAGTCAAAATATGTTTGGGATTATGTATGTGTCAGGTGATGATTTTAGGTTGTATTTCATGATCATACTGACATATTTATGACTTCTTCAGATAGATGCTGGTCAAGTCCAGGTAAGCACAGCAGATACGGGACAGGAAAATGTTCGGCAACTCATATTCTGTTGTCAGCATGGTTAGTAAAACGAGTCTACGTTTTCTTTTTATGGAAAGAACTCGTCAAAATAAAGTAGACAAAGTAAACTAATTTTGTTGTCACAAGGTAGCGGGCAATGCTATGAAACCATTTTCTTTTTCCCCGGCTCAGTAGCTCCGCAGCTGCCCCTGACACTGCAGAATCTGCAACTGTGCCAGGAACTTACGTGCATGATCTTTTCAATACTGAGTGAAACCTGCTCTGTGGGCACTGTTATGACTGTCGTCCCACTCACAGATGAAGTGCGTGTCTTGCTAGGATCATAACCCTTTGCAGAAGTATGTGAAGCTACTCAGTTTTCTGAGAGAAGACCTAAGTAGTGCCTTCGTGTCACTGCTGTTGATGTTTAAAACCCCTGTTTTGAAGGTCTTATGCCAGTCTATTCTGTATGAGACTTCATTTAAAACTTCCCCCTTTTGAACTGATTTTTCTTTATTCTTTTCCCATAATTTAAGTTATAAATAGAAGTACCTTTAAGTGAGCAGCGTGGCAGATTCTGATGTAAAATGTTGCTGAAAAATGAACTGGATAAACATTGAAGGCAACTCTCTTGTCAGGAATTTTTTTTCTTTTTCAGGCCTGCAACGTCTAATGGTCTTAATAAACATCAAAAGAGAGCCAAAGATGTCATTCCTTAAGTAAATGTGGAGAGTTTATCATCCCTGAAGTGCATTTCTCCTAACTTTGGAGAATAATTTTACATAGGCATGTAACATACTCTCTATTCTCAGGAAAAAACTGACACGGGGAAAAAGACCAGTAATGATACTCATTTTCTGAAACTATGTTGAATACGTTGTCAGTTGTGTTAACTTTGATCAGCACCCTCAGCATGCTGGTTGCTGTCACATTTCCTGCAGCCTGCTTTTATATGGCTGTGCAGAGTTTTCTGAATCTGTCACTGGCTAGTTTATGCTTCCTCTGGTAGATCTGTTCCAGAGTTATATAGGTCTTTACTTTTTCATGCACATTTTCTCCTTTATGTTCCTATTGCCATAATTACCAGCGATTACAGTGATAATTGTTATCACTTCCTCAGCCGATTCAGAATATCATATCCCAGTATCATTATTATGTGTTCTTATGGCAAGGGGTAATTACCTTATACACAGCATTCCTGACGTTATTAATATTGCAGTTCTTGTGTGTGTAAAATGCACATTTGGCTCCAATAGAAAATCAGTCAATGGTTGGCTAGTTATCAGCCATGGAGTGGCAGCTAAGGACAACACACCAGGAGCATAATGCTGACCATGTGTGGGTGGCTGAGGAGGAACCAGGAGTGGACTGAGGCTCCCTCTTTCCGAACTCATGCACGTGCCCTGTGCTCAAGGTGTCTTAGCCGTGGTGCAATTAGCAGAAGGACAGGACCCTGGCCCACTTCAGAAGCAATGGGGAGGGAATTTCTCTATGAAAAGATCCAGTGCTCAGTACATTTTGTATTGTACTTAGTATCATCTTAGTAAAAATGTGGAATTTAAACAACGAAATAACATTACATCACTGGCTGCACGGCAGGATGCTAAAGTATCACCATCAGCAGCATCGATCTCACTGTTAGTCTGCATCCATTTCCTAAGTGTAAAATGCACACTGGCCACAGGTAGCAAATTACCGTCACCAACCATGAAAGGGACAATTGATTACCGAAGTCACCAGGAACTGCCCATCCCAGCTCTATGTCCAGGAGAAACAGCGAGAGCGCAGGGTCGCTGTAACAAAGCTCTGGCCCACTCCGAATAAACATGACTCACTTTCTGCAGGGGTCCAGGAACCCTGGTGGTTGCTGAATGCATCACAGCAGGGAGCTGTGCCCTTTCACAGGCGCTCAGAGGACAATTTCTTTACTGAATTAAATGAATGGGCAGAGTCTTTGGAGATCAGCACACCCTGAAGATTTGAGGACGCATGTGGAATTTAAAGAGTAATATAATGAGGATGGGCATGATGGTGCACACATATAATATCAGCACTCTGGAGACTGATGCATGAAGATCTCTGTGAGTTCAAGGCCAATCTGAGCTACACAGTGAAAGCCTATATCAAAACAAGCAAATGAACAAATAAAAAATATTTAAAAAGAACAACATAACGTTATTACATGGATTTTAGAGAAGATGCATGGTCAGTTATATGAAATCATGCTGACTTTGACATAGGGCTTGGGAACTCTGGAATGAAGAGTCTCCTTGACTGAGGTTCACTCGGTCATCTATAGAAATTTCCTAGGCAAAGTCCCAAACATCACACTCAGTGCTCTTCTGGTGACTTATGTTCCTGGCGGCAACAGCAATATTAAATATAATATCTGAAACTAGGACTTAGAATCATTCTTTGAGAGTGTGTCTCAAAGGCGAAGGAGCAAAAACGAATGGCAGACAACAGAGAAAACACATCTTTCACCCACGTCAGAAGCCTGTCATTCACTCTACATGTGTCAGTGGGTGGTTCTGGCTCACGTGCTGTACGTGACATTCAAACACATTATGATTATTCGTGACAGATACCAAGAGCATGAATGAAAATAGAGGAAACACAGAAGACTAAAGTCTGATCTGATTCCTCGTTTAATACATGTTGAATTACATTAGTCATTTTTAATTTTTTGGAAAGATCACAGTTAGAACTAAGGACAGAGTACTGCATTATTCTCGCAATATGTCTGACTTACAGAGTTAAACCATCTGTGTTTTCCTGGCTCTGTAGATACATAATCGGGAGTGACACCACCTAATCAGCACCCGTGTCAGATACTGATGGTATCTGTACTCTGTGCCTGATTTATTTGAGGTTATAACTTGGAATTTGAAAGACAAAGCCATGTGAGTACACTGACTCTTCAGAGAATACGGAGGTACAGATGATTATTTCCTCAAGTTATGATGATTGATGTTGGGGCACAGGTGCATCACCAAGAGGGGTACATGGATTCCCACATTCTTGGACAGAGTCACAAATATCATGGGTACATGGATTCCCACATTCTTGGACAGAGTCACAAATATCATGTTTGGGTTGCTACATACAGGGAACAACTGGGATGGAGAAAAGGAGAAAAGAAGGATGGTAAAATACATATATACACAAGATAGCTAAGAGAATGTCCTACAAATTTCTATTAGTTTACTGAAAGGAACAGTGTTTATATTGATCAGTTTTGCATGCCTGTATCTGGTAATCTGAGCAACTACTTTGGTTTTTTTTTTTTTTT
>PVLD010023374.1:0-27479 GCA_004027595.1 Dinomys branickii | reverse complement strand
CCTTTAATTTTCAGTCTATGAATTTCCTTTTGAGTTAAATATATTTCTTGCATACATCATATAGTTGGAATTTGGTTTCTGATCCACTCTGCCATTCTGCTTCCTTTGACTGGTGCATTGAGACCATTTACACTGATGGTTATAACTGATATGTATTGGTTTGTCTTTGTCATGTTATTTCCCTATTGTTGTATCCTCCTTTTCCCCTCTGTTTATTTGTTTGCTCTGGCTGGTGGTTCCTTGCTGTTGTTCTTGAAGTTGTTTTTTATCTGTTTTCTTTTTTTTTTCTTTTTAAAAGTATAAAAAACAAACAAAACCAAAAAAAAAGGAAAACACTAACAGAAAGACACAAAGTAGCACAAGAGCAGTACAATCAAAATTGAATTATAGACAAAGCGACAGGGAATTACCAATGGTTGCTGCACTACACATTGATAACTTCAAAGTGCATGCTCCTGAAATCACATATAGACATACAATCTTGATCAAACAATCATGAACTGTTCCTTAACATAAAGCAACACAGGTCAACAGTGGCACCACATTAGTCATCCTGCATATATATACATAGATACATATTTGTCCCTTTCTTCCTTTTCTTTCTCCCCTCATACCACTTGCTCCTTACTTTTGAGCAGATTCTCTTTATACCTCCCAATCTATATTCCCACCTTCAGATTCCTACACCAGTGATACAATACGTTGCCTGCACACGATGTAATGGGCAGTGACTTTTAGCACATTTTAAGATAGACAAGCCTCAAAATGTGTCTTGAGAAACATCCTGGAAGGATTGTAAAGAGTTAACTTTGCAGTTCTGACTTTGTCCTGGAGTTCTTCTCCTTGCCTGAATTGTTAAAGTATATATATCATTATGGCCAGAGCCTGACCTGGTCACATGGTGCAAGGTAAACAACTATGGCCCGGCCTAGACATTCCAATCTATTACCATGGAAACCAAAAATGTATATAAGGTGAGAACAAAGGCAGTTAAGGGCCACATTCTCTGGTTGGGAATGGGGGGCAATGACCGGTCCAAATTGATCCTAAATTAAAATTAATTAAAACTCCATTTGTTCTGAATGAGTTTTTGGATCCCCTGCGGAGTTTGACCCGATTTCTGATTTTTGCCTCAACAATGAGCCTCTGATCTATTTCACCCATGAGTATGGTGTCCAAATGTGATCATTTGCCTACAAAAGCCCCAAATCTGTCTTTCTCTTTTAGTACTCTTTGTAGATTGGTTTGGTGCTCTTGAATTGCTTCAGTGGGTCATGCTGGGAGTGACCACTGAAGCCCCAGATGGTGTCTGGCGCTCCATCTGCCTCACACACTAGTCAGGGAGGCATGGGGGCAGCTTATTGGGTTTCCTGAAGATGGCCTGGGTTCAGCCCAGCACCCCCAGGCATGCTAGCAGTGCGGAGAGTGGCCACCAGGGCCCCAGAAGGTGCCTGGGGCTCTATCTGCCTCATACACTGGTCAGGGAGGTGTGGGGGTGGCTCACCAAGGTTCCTGAAGATCTGTATTTTTCTTTTGAGAAATATCTATTTATTTTAATCGTCTGGTTTTTAAGTAGGACTTTTGGGGAGAGGTCTAATTTTTTTGATGTTTTATATATTTTAGTCCTCTGTCCCAGGAACAGCTGGCAAATTTTTTTCCTCTTATGTAGGTTGTCTCTTCATTCTATTGGTCATTTCCTTTGCTGTGCAGAAATTTCTAATTTGATATAATCCCATTTGTTGATTCTTTCTTTTTATTTTAAAGAGACAAAAAACAATACAAATGATAAAGAATTTCAAATCAAGATGATAGAAAATTAACAATGATTATTATATTACATATTGTTATCTTCAAAGTAGTTGCTCAGTACTAGGTACGGACATGCAAAATTGATCAAACAATATAAGCACTAATGGTTCCTTTCAATGAACCTATAGAAATTAGTGGTACAATTATCTTAGCTATCTTGTGTGTATATGCTTATCTTTTTTTCCCTTCCTTCATTTCCTTTTCCCCTCATCCCAGTTGTTTTTCCTTTTGAGCAGTTTCTCTCCCTTTCACTACATCTATTGTACCTTTTGGATTTTATTTATTCTTTGTTGATATTTCTTGTCCAACTGGGATTCTGTTCAGAAAGTCTCTGTATGTGTCTTCAAGTGTTTTAGCTATTTTCTCTTTAAGCAGATTCAGTGCTTCTGTTTTTATGTCTAGGTCTTTGATCCATTTTTACTTGATTTTAGTACAGAGTAAGACATATGGGCCTCGGTTCACTCCTGTATATGTGGATAACCAGTTTTGCTAGCATCATTTGTTAAACAAGTTATCTTTTCTTCAGCATTTGTTTTTAGCCCCCTTTTAAAGATCAGATGGCTAAAGATGTATAGACACAAACAGGGGAAAATCTACTTACTAAAGAGATCTCTACTAAAACTGCAGAGCTTTCTAGCCTAATGATGTACAATGTTCAAAATAAAATACAAAACTCATGAGAAAACAAGCCAATAAGATGCCTCAAAAAATACACAATTTCTGAAAAGCTGATCTCATGGGCACTGAAGTAAGGAAATTTTTAAGCAAAAAACATTTTTAAAATTCTAACAGTTAAAATGTTGAAGATCTTAAAGAAGAAACAAAAAAGTGAGTGCGTGAAGAAATCACTAAGATGTTCAATGAGCTCAAAGATGATGTAGATAAGCAGATGAAAGATTAACTTAATTGAGATGGTCAATGAAGATAAAAATAAACAGTTGATTGAACTAAAAAAGACAATACTGGATACGAATGACTACTTTTATGAAGAATTAGAGGTTATAAGGAGTCAAGCAGAAATCCTGAAAATGAAAAACACAATCAAAGCCATGCTAGCAGACAAGACCAATAAGGGAAGAATATCAGAAAATATCCGGATTTAAGGGCAAACTTACTTTCTTGAGAGCTTGTTTGGAGGTGCTAGGAGGGGAGCACAGCTACTCAATACCCTTGACTAAGGAAACGGTCCTCCTCTATCAAGAGTGATCATCCTCTTCGAGCAAGCATGCAGCTTCAGTAAGGGCACACATAGAGGGAGGAAGAGGACACCTGCCTGACCAGCCAGATCAGCAGAATCAAACTGAGCAATCAACGGAGTGACAGATATTGCAGCCAGATCACCCTCACATCCCAAAGTTACTTTTTGAAAATTGAAGGGAGAAGAAAAACTAGTGTCAATAGCTCATCTAATTTTGCTCCCATATATAGTTTTTTAGTATCTTACTACAGAAATCATTTCAAACTAGTGAGAGATATATCAACTTAAGTGTGCTAAAAATATGGTGGGAGGGGCTGGGGATATAGCTCAGGGGAATAAGTGCCTGCCTGGCAAGCACAAGGTTCTGAGTTTGATCCCTGGTACCACCAAAAAAAAAAAAAAAAAAAAAAAAAAAAAAAAAAAAAAAAAAAAAAAAAAAAAAAAAAAGCCAAAAGTGAAGTATGGTGGGGATGATTAAAGTAGACTTATTTGAGATTGAAGATAATATTAAAGGAAAGACAACATAATATGCAATGGTGACTTGCTCAGATATTGTAATAAGGTACCACTATCAAAAGTGGGGATTGGTGATAGCATATGAAGTTATTTAACTATTCAAAATTATTTTGAACAGTTACATGATTTTAAACAGTATTTTACTGTTTTCTCAAGCTGTTGTGTAAACAAAGTGTGATAAAGCAGATGAATAATTATGAAACATCCTGCTACCCATAAGTTTCTGGGGACCAAAACCTTCCTGTGGCAGAGAGAGCACAGAAGTAACACAGAAGGAGTTACTCCAAAAGCTCTATGTTTCTGAATCTAGCTGGGAAGTATCAGCAGAAACTTATAAGGTATTCTTCACGGTCTGAGTCTACAAGCAATAAATAACTCAGAAGAAATGAGCATTCATAGGGTCTAGATTTGTGATCTTGAAATACCATGAAACATTTTACATCACAGAACCAATAAAGCTATAAAAGCATTCTAAAGTCATGTTAAAGGAATCCAGAAACAAAATTTAATAGGTTCCCATTGGACAAGAATAGGACAATTAAGATGAAAAAAGGATACTAATTGCAAATGACTGAAACCCATTAATTAAAGTACATGACTTTGTAATGTTAGTAAATTGCAATTCATCACCTTTAGAGAATGATAGGAAAATCAATTCATTATCTTGAAAATTGGCAAAAACAGTAAAGGAAAATAATTGACACGTACCTTCTTTCCTAATGTGCTTTACCACTGGATAACCAAATAAGAGATAAGGACAAGCTCTCTCTCTTTTTCTCTCTCTCATACTGGGAATCAAACTCAGGGCCTTGTGCTTGCCAGGCAGGTGCTGTGCCACTGAGCTATACCCCCAGCCTAAGATCTTTTTTATAAAATGTTCCACCAATAAATAAAAAAGTGAAAAATGAGCATTTTGAATGAACTAGGGATTTGGAAGTTGAGAGTCAGTAGCAGCTAACATCCAAGGAGAGAAAAGTACCACCTCTATGTGGCGACACACCCTGAACAATTTGCCCCCATGTGGGGAGACCCTTGAACCACTTACCCCATGAAAGGACACCCCTCTCCCATCTCATCTGCAGGGTGATGTCTGTCTATCTAAGGCCAGGAAACTCTGGATAGTGGAAAATTCCAGATCAAATGGCCTGGGTTATTCAGTAGGTGAATGTAAGAGAGAGTGGAAGTGGAAGCTGTGAGAAGAGACTTCTTCAAATAAACAACAGGACTGCATAGGATTCAAGTATGATGCCCAGAGCTAGTGTATATGTGGTCAACTCATGGAAACCACAAGTGTATGTGGTGGAAGACTGATATTGAACAGGAAGGGTGTCCTGTTGTATATCATAGTGTGGATGTATTTGAGCACGTTGTGCTGAGTGAAGTAAGCCAGTCACAAAAGGCAAACTTGTAAGATCCACTTATATTAGGTCCCTGGAGTCATCAGATTCACAAAGCAATGAAATAGAATGGCAGATATAGAGTGGAGGAGAGGTAATGGGAGTTTGTGATTAATAGCTACAGGGTTTCAGTGTTACAAGATGAAATTTTTATGTGAATCAAAAATGGTAATGAAAGGAACTTTTCAAAGGTTTTCTGAATCTGTGATTTATTCAAAAGGATTTTAAAAAGTTAAAATGGTCAAGTCCAAGAGAAGATGAATACTGCAACGGAATTAATGTTTGACTAGATGGAGGGTGGGAGATCTAGAGTTGATGCTAGGGTCTTTGCCTCTGTAGCTGAGTGGATCTGGACTAAGTATCCTGCTCCTCCATCTGTCCTCTCAGGATTTTAAATACATTTTTCCTGAAGTTTCCTTTCACTTTAAAAGTGGAATATGTCATCCCCTGTGAGTCACCAAGGCTGCAGCAGAGCTTCTGGTGAGTGTGACAAGGGCAGGAAGTTGTTGGGGGGTGAAATGACCACCAGGTGTTGGAATGTGAATGGATGGAAGCTTGGTGTGGGAGCAGCAAAAGGTCCATGTGAAGCCAGCAAGAGCAGCTGCTGCAGAACCAAGTAGGATACAGGGGTCTGGCTGGTTCTGCCTCTTCAGAGTAGATGAACAGAGCCTCTTCCTCCCCACCCAACCCACTTTTTCAAAGATCTTTATACTAGAGTGATTTGGGAACTGTACCTTTAAAATGCTTGAAGCTTTGTGCATTATGCTTATCAAACATGCAGAAATGTGACCTTTGCATTGTGATCAGACTCTTTTAAAATACATGGATCCTCCCATCTTACTGAATGGCCTTGACACTTCTATGCATTCAGCAGGGTGAGCTGTTTTTCCCTGATAGGAGAATTTTGTGTCTTATGCATGAGCTTAGGCTGCTGTGTACAGGTTTCAGCACCTTCTAAAAGTCACCTTGGAAACTGAACATGTTTTTGTTTTTCACAAGATCTCCAGCCATCTTGTCAAAGCTAATGAGGCTTAGGGGTACTTGCAAACGGCCATAAAAGGATTGGTCAGTCTGTGATGTACAAGGCAGAGCCTCCAGCTGGAGCCAGCTCAGTCTTCACCAGTATATGGAGTGTCTCACCTGTTTTCAGCCCATCAGTCAATTGTCCTCTCTCAATTAGAAAGCACACAGATACATTTCAATCACTTAATCAGGTCAGGAGCCTGATAATCCTCCCAGCCACCAGTCTTGGAAAATGACTGAAGTATAGGTCTTATACAACTTGGTGTGTTAAAAGCAAGATACTCTGTGGTACTCGAGACTCAAACAACAGGCACAGATTTTGGCAGCATCTGTGAATAATTTGCAGAAGGTTCTCTTGGAACACTCTCTTCTATTAATTTTCAGCTTCCCTGATTTATTTTTATTTTATTTTATTTTTTTTGGCGGTACTGGGGATCGAACTCAGGACCCTGCGCTTGCTAGGCAAGCGCTTATTCCACTGAGCTATATCCCCAGCCCAGCTTCCCTGATTTAAACAGTGCCTCATGTTTCATATGTTTCTACTCTGGACACATTATACTGACACCAAGGGCTCTGTGCCCTGGAGGTAATGATTAGCATTTTTCAGGTCAGCCACTTCTCCAGAACAAAGCGAGATACTGAAAATGTGGTGGTGTGAATAAGCAGATAGCAGTGAGAGGGGTTCCCTCCCTGATCTTATGGGATGGAGGCTTTGGGTCTTTGCTGGAAGGTTGTAAAGAGTCTCCAGCCCTCGTTTCCTCTTCTGTGGACACTGCTGACTACTATTTATGCTGGAGAAAGATTCCTGAGGCCACCTTCCTGCCAGTGGGTGCACAGAAAGCCTGTAAAGCCTAATCATGTTCCTGTGATGAACAGCTACTTTCAGCAGGAGAATGGAGATGTTTCACCCTCTATTAAGGATGCTTGCATTCAAGTCCAACCTAACTCATTAATTAAAGTGTTCAAAAGCATAGTAGGCCTGAAGACTTCAGAACCCTTGCCAGCTGGGGTATCCTGAATATGTGTTCTGACCAAAAGAAGTGCAACATGAATTCCAACTTCTAAGAAAGAGAGGATTGTTCTATAGTGTGGACCCCAGAATGAGGTGGAGCAACTCTTCCCTGAGCTTTCCAAGAGCTTATGAGCAGCAGGTCTCAGTTGTATCCTGGATGAGTAGGTCACTGGCTAGCTGGGGATGGGGCAGCAGGACATGAGAGAGCCTCCCATGCAAGTACAGCCTAGAGATCTCAGGTCATGAATCTGCAACATAGCCACCTACTAGAGAACCTATGGTTGGACTTTTTGGGAAGTTTCCACAAGTCCTAGAGGCAACTCACTGTCCACTGTGTGTCATGCTTCATGCCCAAAGATACTCTTAGTCTCTGTGTCAACCCTTTAGAACCAGCCTTGCAGCCCACTATAGGTACTGACCTGATCAGTGTCTGGACAACGTTCTCACACTGTCTGTCCCATGATGCCACCACATGCTGTGAGTTAAAGTGGCTCAAATCATACAAATTACATTTTGTTGGAACTACTAAGATCATTGTTCAGAACTCAGTTCCTTAGGGTCTTATTCCACATCACAATGAAATGTAAGATTTTATGTGTCTCTCAGACCACCTAGCAAGTTCCTTAAGGGCAAGAACTGGATCTATTATTTCATTTGTTCAACATCTGGCACTTAGCAGTACTGCAAATACTTCTAATACTGAATTTAAGTTTGTATTCCAGTAGTGCTTATATGATGCCTGCGGTAGCTGATTTTCTTTCATGTCTCTGCCCTGCTGCTCATCTGGGACCTAATTCACTTACAAGTTTTCAGCAAGTACTTACTTATTACTGCAAAACATGTGCTACTGCCAAGACAATTTACATTTTCCGGTTTATTTTTTAAATTGACAAATGAAAAGTTGTATGTATGTTATACAACACACAGTTCTGATGTATGTATACATAGTGGGGTGATTTGATACAGCTAGTTAATGTATGTATTATCTCCTGTTCCTATTTTGTGTGATGAGAACATTGAAAAATCTACTCTCTTAGCAATTTTAAACTACACAACACATTGTTGTTAACTGCAGTCAACAGATCTCCAGAACTAAAAAAATTTAAGATGTTATTAAAACCTAGATTTCTAGAAAATACAGTCTCTAAAGTGGCATTAGCCTGGAAGTTATAGTAATCCATATCAGTGAAAGGGACACTTAGTAAGTATGGGACACAGACAAAATCAGTCAAGAAACCAAGATCAAGATAATCCTGAGCCAGCTGGAAACTAGAAAGAAAAGACTCAGATTGACTGGAACTGGGTTCAGCTTTTTTTCATAAAACTTGAGAAATTATGTAAGACCAAAGAAAGGAGTTTTGTCCAAGAGAAAGAGTAGAATTAGCAGCAGCAGTTGGAAATTGATCTGTGGTGGCAAGAATGGTCACTTTGGTGGCAGTGGAGACAGTGGATGCTTACATACATGTCCTTAGGTAAAAGGGACATTTGGTTTTGTGAATGTGATGTTGATGGGGCCTATGGGGGCTCAAAAGCAGTAGGAGGCCAATGTGAACAATTCTGCCTTATGTACCTGTTCAGTAATTTGTGCAGACTGGAGCTGGACTTGACAGAAGAGAGCAAGTAACTCACAAAAGAGAAAGTCAAAATGAAACTTTCGTACTTGAAGGGCTGGATTACCAGCAGCCCTATCTCATCCCTCAATCTTCTTGGTGGCAGTCTGCAGACAAGGAGGGAAAGACTAAAAACAGAAGTGAGTGCTTTACCTGATGCCTGCTCACTTGCTGTGTTCTCTATGGTGGCATACACAGGAACTGACATGATAGTGGGAGATGGAGATGCATACTTAGCAACAATGTACTTTCAGCTTTTAGTAAGTTTTTCTAGGAAAAAGAGCAGATAAGCAGGTGGTGAACAACTGGTCAGGGAAATGTCAAAACTGTTCTGGTTTACGTTTGCCTTCAAGGTCTGTCAGAGGCAAGAATCAAAAAACATAGCGGTTTCAGGTTGCAATGGGATCCTGCTCAAATTTATTCCAGGTTCTGGATCAGGTAAAGCCACTCAGCAGTGAGTAGCCAGGTACTCACCTGAATAAGGGGGCTCTGAGCTAATACTGGTTACTGCTGGGGGTCCCAAGGCACACCTTCAACATCACCATTGGGGCCTGTGTTTGGTCTTCTTTTTTCTTTTCTTTTCTTTGCATTTGTTTTTTAATTTTAAAGAAAATAGTACAAAAATAAAAAGAACAAAGGCAGAATATAAACAACACAAAGCAAGGACATTAAAAATGACACAGGGTTTCAAACCAAATGATAGGAATTAATAGTAGTTGTTCTATTATATATTGTTCTCTTCAATGAATTTGCTCAGATTACCAGATGTAAGAATAGAAGATTAAATCATTAAAGAGAATAAGAAAATAACAATTTAAAAGAACGTTAGAGACAATACATAGTGGCACTAGGCAGGATTGTAGGAATTTACCATTGGTTGTTATACTGCAAATTGTTGTTGTCTCATAAGTTGCTCAAATTACAAGATATAAGCATGCAAAATTGGTCACAATAATGGGAAAAAAACATTTAAACATTAACTGTTCCCAACAAACTGTCAGATACCAACAGTACAGTTATAATTCCCTTTCTTATGATCTATTGTACATTTTGGGTTGTTGTATTTACTCTTTCATGTTCTTACACTAGGGAGACAATGTGATACTTACACATGTGAGTCTTATTTCACTTCTGAGTATTGTCTCTAGTTACATCTATTTACCTATAAAAGACTCAAGAGTATCTTTTTTATAGCTGAGTACTACTCCATTGTGCAGAAATACCACATCTTTTTTATCCCTTCCTCAGTTGATGGGAATTTGGGCTCTTTCCAAATTTCCAAGATTTAGCTATGACAAATTGCGCTACTATAAACATGGGTGCACATATATCACTGTGGTATGATGCTTTTTTAATTCTTCTGGAAAAATACCCAGAAGCAGGATAGCTGGGTTAAATAGGACTTCTAATCCTAATTTTGTGAGGAATCTTGAGACTAATTTCCACAGTGGTTTCACCAATCTACACTCCCACCAGCAGTGGAAAAATATCCCTTTTTTGCCACAGCCTCTCCAGCATTTGTCATTGGTTGATTTCTTACTGATAGTCACTCTTTGTGGGCTGTGATGAAATCTCACTGTTGTTTTAATTTGCATTTCTCAAATGACTAATGATGTTGAACATTTTTTCATATATTTGTTCACCTTTAGTATTTCTTCATCTGAGAACTGTGTGTTCCTCTCAGATGCTCATTTTTGGATTGGGTCTTTGAATTTTGGGGTCCTGATTGTTTTTAATTCTTTATATGTTCTAGATAGGAGTCCTTTGTCTGAGGGGCAGTTGGATAAAATCTTTTCCCAATTGGTGGGTTTTCTCTTCATTCTGTTGGTGATTTCTTTTGATGTGCAGAAACTTTTCAATGAGATCCCAGTTGCTGATTCTTTGAAATATTTCCTATGCAGTTTGATTTTTGTTCATGAACTCTGCCTACCCCTATGTATTTGAGAGTTTTACCTAGTTTCTCTTCCAGTAGATTTAGTGTTTCTGTTTTGATATTTAGATCTTTGATCCATTTTGACTTTAGTTTAGTGCATGGTGATAGACGTGGGTCTAGTTTTAGTCTTTGGCATGTGGACAGTCAGCTTTTCCAGCACCATTTGTTAAAGAGGCTATCTTTCTTCCAGTGAACATGTTTGGTCTCTTCGTCAAAAATAAGTTGGCTGAGTGTATTTGTAGCTGTGTCTGCATCTTCTAACCTGTTCCATTGATCATCATGTCTGTTTGTTTGCCAGTACCATGCTGATTTTATCACAGTAGCTTTGTAGTATAATTTCAAGTTAGGGATTATGATGCCTCCTACCTTCCCTTTGTTTCCCAGGATTTCTTTTGCTACTCTAGGCCTCTTCTGGTTCCAGATGAATTTTAGGAATGTTTTCTCTAGATCTGTGAGGTATACTAGTGTAATTTTAATGGGGATTGCATTAAATGCAATTGTACATTGAATCTGTACAATAATTTTGGTAGTATGGCCATTTTCACAATGTTGGTTCTTCCTATCCATGAGCAAGGAATGTCTTTCCATTTTCTGAAATCCTCTTCGATCTCTTTTTTTGGAGTACTGTAATTTTCACTGTATAGATCTTTTACTTATTTTGTTAGATTGATTCCTAAGTATTTCCTTTATTTAGATGCTATTATGAAAGGTGTGGTTTCACTGATTTCTCCCTCAGTCTACTTGTCATTTGTGTACTGGAATGTTACTGATTTTTGAGTGTTGACTCTGTATCCAGCTATGCTACTGAATTTGGTTATTGAATCAATGAGCTTTTTGGTGGAGTTTTTGGGGTCTTCTATGTAAAGTATCATATCATCAGTGAATAATGATAATTTCACTTCCTTTCCTATCCTTATTCCTCTTCTCTCCCTTGTCTAATATTGCTCTGGCTAATATTTCCAGAACTATGTTGAATAAAAGTGGTAACAGTGGACATCCTTGTCTTGTTCCTGACTTTAAAGGGAAAGCTTTCAGTTTTTGATCATTTAGAATGATGTTAGCTGTTGGTTTGTCATAGATGGCTTTTATCAGATTGAGGTAAAGTCTGTCTATGCCAATGTTCTGTAGTTTTTTAATAATAAATAAGTGTTGGACTTTATCAAAAGCTTTTTCTGCACCATTGAGATGATCATGTGATTTTTGTCTTTGGCTCCATTGATGTGGTGTATTATATTAATTGATTTGCATATATTGAACCAGCCCTGCATTCCTGGGATGAATCCCACTTGGTCATGGTGTATAATCTTCTTAATGATTTGTTGCAATCTGTTTGCTAGTATTTTATGGAAAATTTTTGCATCTATGTTCATTAGGGAGATTGGCCTATAGTTCTCTTTCTTGGTTGGGTCTTTCTCTGGTTTTGGTATCAAGATAACACTTGCCTCCAGGAATGTGTTGGGGAGAATTCTTTCCTTTTCAATTTCCTTAAAGAGTTTGAGAAGTATAGGTATTAAATCTCTAAATTTCTTGTAGAATTCAGCTGTAAATCCATCAGGACCTGGGCTTTTCTTCCTTGATAAGGTTTTTATTACATTTTCAATTTTGCTTGCTAATACAGGATCATTCAGGATTTTTATATCCTCTTCATCCAGCTTTGGTAGTTCATATGTATCAAGAAATCTATTTTCTCTATGTTTTCCATCCTGTGAGAGTAAAGATTTTCACAGTAGATACTGATGATCTGAATTTCTACAGGATCTGTGGTGATTTCATCTCTTCCATTCCTTATTTTGTGTATTTCAGTTCTTTCTTTCCTCTGTTTAATGAGGTTGGCTAGGGGTTTATCAATTTTATTTATTTTTCAAAGAACCAACTCTTTGATTCATTAATTCTTTGTATTGCTTTTTTAGTCTCCATTGCATTAATTTCTACCCTGAGCTTTATAATTTCATGCCTTCTCTGGATTTTTGGTTTGATTTCTTCTTCTTTTTCTAGAAGCTTCAGTTGCAGCTTAAGACTGTTGATTTGTGCTTGTTCTGTTTTCCTGAGGTAGGAATTCAGTACTATAAATTTTTCTCTGAGGACTGCTTTCATTGCATCCCACAGGTTCCTGTAAGTTTTGTCTACATTTTCATTTGATTGTACCTAGTGTTTAATTTCTTCTTTGATTTCATCTGTGACCCACTGATTGTTTAGGAGGGTGCTGTTTAATTTCCATGTGTTTATGGAGTTCTTGCAATTCCCTTTGCCATTAATTTCCAATTTCATTGCACTATGGTCCTATAATATGTATGAGATAATTTCAACTCCTTTGCATTTCCTTAAGCATGTTCTGTGTGCTAGCATATGGTCTATTTTAGAGAATATCCCATGTGCAACTGAGAAGAATATGTATTCTGATGCTGTTGGGTGGAACATTCTGTTCAGGTCTACTAAGTCCATTTGTTCACATGTTTGCTTTAGTTCTGTTATTTTTTTGCTAATTTTTTTGTGTAGTTGATCTATCTCCTTATGATGACGGGCTATCAAAGTCTGCTGTTATGATTGTGTTGGTGCTTATTTCATTTTTCATGTCTGTTAAAATTTGTCTTATATATTTGGGTGCTCCCATATTTGGAGCATAGATGTTTATGGTTGTTATCTCTTCCTCTTGAAGTTTTCCACTCACAAGTATGTAGTGACCTTCTTTATCTCTTTTAATTGTTCTTGGTTTGAAGTTCCCATTGTCTGCAAACAGAATAGTGACACTCACTTTTTTCTGGGTACCTGTCACATGGAATATTGTTTCCATCCTTTAATTTTCAGTCTGTGAGTTTCTTTTTGAGTTAAATGTGTTTCTTGTATACAGCATGTTGTTGGATTTTGTTTCTTGGTCCAATCCTCCAGTCTACTTCTTTTGGTTGGTGGATTGAGTCCATTTATATTGACGGTTATAAGTGATATGTATTGGCTTATCTTTGTCATGTTGTTTTCCTGCTGGTGGTTTCACTTGTTTCCCTCTATTTAATTGCTTGCTCTGCTTGGTGGTTCCTTTCTGTTGTTGTTCTTAAAGTTGTGGTATTTTTTGTCCCTTTCTAAAATATCTTTTAGAACTCTTTGTAGGGTTGTTTTGGCACTCCTGAAGTTCTTCAGTTGATCTTTATCATGGAAATATTTTATTTCTCCATTAATTTTGAAGGATAGTTTTGCAGGATACATCAATCTGGGCTGGAAGTTGTTTTCTTTCAAGACCTGCAGTATTTTGCTTTACACTCTTCTTGACTTGATGGTTTGTGCTGAGAAATCTGCTGTGATTCTGATAGGTTTTCCTTTATATGTGATCTGTTTCTTTTCTCTCATAGTTTTTAATAGTCTGTTCCCTTGTTGAATTTTCTGGGATGTTGATCACTATATGTCTGGTTGTAGATTTATTTTTGTTAGGGCTAGTTGGTATTCTATATGCTTTACTTACCCAGAAGTTCAATTCTTTTTCCATGCTTAGGAAATTTTCTCCTCTTACTTCCACAAATAGTTTTTTTGTGCTGACACCTGCGGTTTCATTGATACCTATCAATCTTACACTGCTTTTCTTTGCTTCATTGTGCAGCTGTTGAATTATTGCTTGGTTTCTTGTTATTTTTAAAAGATCTTCCCTTTCATGGCCATTCACAGAAATGCTGTCTTCAAGGTCTCAAAGTCTATCTTCAGCTTCGTTCAAGCACTTTTGCCAGCTTTTAATGGAAGTTTTAATTTCCTGGATGTCTGTTTGAATCTGCTTTATGCATCCCTATTGTTTCCTATACTGTTCATTCCAGGTGTCCATTAACTTACTATGCTCCTCTATTTTTTTCCATGTTTTCTTTGGATGTGCTAAGCAGTTCTTTCATTATTGTCGTCATTTCTTTTTTTACCTCAGACATTATTTCAGATCTGATGTCCTCAATGGCCTGATGGAGTTGTTTCTTTACTTCAGTTGCTATCATTTCAGAAATTCCACGTGTATGACTTCCAAGCTCGTCTGTGTCGATATCTCCTGGACTTATTCTGGGAGGGGTAGAGGTCTGAGATTGCATTTTGCTCCTTTGTTTTGTCATTTTCAGTGATGCAGAGGTTCCCTGGAGCTCATCCTCACTCCCAGGGTGATGTCATAGTAGCAGGGCAAGGATCCAAAGGACCTTCATGCTTGGTGTGACTCCCTCAGTGGTGTGTGTCGGCAGGGTGTGATCTCCAATGAACCTACAGTTTTCTATGGCTCAGCTTGGTTCCCACTCAAGGGTTCCCCAAGCTGTCCAGGTTTCAGTCTTATTTCCACTGGGGTATAGTAGTGGGTGGGTGGTGGTCACCGTGTCTCCATACATTGCCACTGCCCCACCCATTTCCCACACCAGAAGAGAGGGAAATACGCAGTCACGAGTCCCCTGAAGCTGTCTGAGTTTCAGCTTAGCTCCCCTGAGGGTGCGGGATGGGGGCAGAGAGGCACACCCAAGGCCCTTGAGGTTATCTGGGGCTCCCTTTGACTCCCAAGCTGGTGGGGCTGAGGTGGAGAATTTCCACCCCTGTCTGAGGCGCAGCTTGGCTCCGACAGGGGGAGAGGGGCGGGGGGTAGACCTCAGGCCCCTAGAGCTGCCCGGATCTCTTCCTGGTCTCAAGCTGGTGGGGGGGGGCAACAACTCACCAGAGCTGGTCTGCCTTTTTCACTTCAGCAGAACACCGTGAAAAGTGCGATGTGCAACTGACCCTTCACTCCCTTGACCACACCAAGGGAACAAGACAGGAGATGTGGGGCAGGAGAGCTGCTGTGAGCCTCTGTGCTGGCCAGGCAGAGCTTATATTAAATCTGCTAATGTTGAGACTAGCTTATTATACCAAAAGTAACAGCAGAAAAGATCATTCTCTAGACAAGGATTTGGGCAATTCTGTCAGCTTAATTGGCTTGAGATCCACCCAGAGGATTAGTAAAGCACACTTCTGGGTGTGGCCACCGAGTCATGGAGGCCTGGATTTGGGTGCTATATCTGGTCCCTGACCGCCTCCCTTGTAGTGTTGCTGCCTTGCTCTACTTCCCAGCAGCTCTACTTCCCATTGAGGTTTGATCCACCATAATCTTCCACTATGATTTTTCTGCCTTGGAGCCAACTAATTATGGACTGAATTCCCTGAAAACATGGGCTAAATCAAACCTTTCCTCCTTTAAGTTGTGGGTGTCAGTAAAGCTAACTAATACAGAAAAAGAATTGTAAGTACATCAAATGAAGACCAAAACCAGGTAAAGCCTAAATTTCCTAGACCAAAGAGACTGTGAGATAACCCCCCTGTGTTGTCACTTTATGAGTAAAGCCAAAAAATGGCCACAATCAGGTAAATACCAGAAATTGTCCTGAAGAAAGCACATCCCGGGGTTACTGTCAGGTGTGAAGAATGGCAGAAGATCTCCATCCAGTTATTTTTGTTTCCTCCTACCCACTTCACAATTTGATCCAGAGAAGAGCTGTGCATAAGGAGACCTAAATAAGGGAAATTTATCTGCCACACACTCTGCTTAAGAACAGTCTTTTAGAAATTTAAAATAAAGTGTTTCATCAAGGGAGTTGGGAGTGTAGTTCAGTGGTAGGGTACTTGCCTTAGCATTCATAAGACTCTGGATTTGATCTTCAGAATTTCCAGATTAAAAAAAAATGTTTAAGTAAAACTTCTGCTTCCAGAGTGCTCACCCACAGTGTCTTAATTTTGCTAACAGGGGCCACAGCTTTTGCTGTAGGCCATTTTCTCATCTGGAGACTTCCTCCATATTATATTGTACCATAGCAAATGATCCTTGCAACAGTCTTTAATAGAGGCGCTTCTTATTTCCAGGAAACTAAGAAGGGAAAGATTTATTCAAGAATACTGAGTTTGACAGAGCTGGACTGATTGTACCAGCATTTCTGACTCCTGGTCCCTGGCTCCTCCAGAAAGAAGGAGTATCCAGTCATGAGCAGATATGGACAAGGTGTCTGACTCTAGCTGGTATTGAGATTCTGAGAAGTAACTTCCTTAGAATTCTGACTATTTGGGCAAAAGTATGCCTGGCATTGGATTACCATTACTTTGCACTGGACCAATATGCTTGTTTTTTTGTTTTTCTTTTTCTGGTTGATAATTGAACTCTGGAGCTTATGGTCTTATGGTCAGAATAACTGGATTCTCAAGAACAGCCTTAAAATCCTTACTGGCATTGACTTTTCTCTTTCTCATTTGTATCATCTTTCTCATCTGTATCACTTTGCAGCTTCAAATGTAGCAAAGAAACAAAGACAATTGTCAGACTAAGCTAAGACCCTTGTTTACAAGTTAGCTATTTTCATCTCCTCTCTGGAACCACTGATACCCACAGCTTGGTTATCTTTGAACTTGTATTTCATTTTTCTTTCATCTACAGGAGGGTTAATTCTCACGAGTCATCCCTTAGACATGGGTGTCCATCCTTGCTGCCTCTTTTCCAGGGCCTGCCCCTCAGTGTGGGCTGGCAAGTCAGTCTGACCTCCCGCCTCCTTGCTGGCAGTAGCACTGCAGTGATATCCTGCAGTTACTAGCACATCCTTCAATCCCTCCAGGCCTAGAGTTAGGATGAGTACTTTCTGAATCTGTGAGAACTTGGTTGATTAGTCTCACCACTGGAGTGAGAAAGACAGAATCAAAGGGTGGATAGAGGGTGTCATGTTGGTGGCAAGGTCTGAAGGTACATGGAGCCTGTGATCAGCATGGGGAATGGTCCCCTTGGCTGTCAATGGAGTCAGAGTTCTTGTAGTGGCAGCAGCAGAAGCAAGTCTCACCACAGAAAGGCACTTACAGCTTCAATTGTCCCGCAAATGGAAATATCAGATACAAATCAATGTTTTTGTTTAATTTATTCATTTTACTTAAACATTTATACAAGGCTTACTATAGGCCAGGCAGAATTTCACAACTCACAAATACTCATTAATCTTCATCTTGCAGAAGAGGGAAACTGAGCCAGAGAGGACATCACTTGCCCTTGCTCAGTGGATGCTGGGTCAAGGCCTTGTGGACTATGTACTCTGTAACTCTGGAAAATGAGGACAGGTGGAAGAGAATTCTCAGGAGCTGAGGAGCTGAGGGTGCAGGGTGTTTCAGAGGCAGGAGAAGAGCTCAGGGTAAGGAAGAAGGCGAAGTGGTAGGTGGTTGCTAGAACTTCACATATAAGCTTGGTTCTCATCCTAGAGACTGTGGGAAGCCACTGGAGCCTCTCAGATAGTCACGCTGTGTGATATGTGTCTGGAGACAATGGCTCATGTGTGAAGGAGGGGCTAGAGGGCAGAAGACTGTTAGCAACCACCCCACCAGCCCAGATGAGTGTTGAAAGAACAAAGTATCCTTGTGGCATTCATCAGGGATAGGATGGAGGAAAGAAATCTGTCTCCAATTGTTGGGAGAAGTTCCAGGGTCTTGTTGTGTAGTGAATTTGAGTCTCTGCTCTACTGTAAATTAGCTTTGTGACTTCAGGTTAGCTGCCTAGCTTCTTAGGGCTTAATCTCCTATGTGAAATGGCCAGGTAGACAAATAGTCACTAGGAGATAGTGTCTCTAATACTACATTTTTAAAAAGAGCATTTTGACTTGTTGCACACCATGCTGGATGAATACCCTTAATCAAGCTGTTTGTAAGTGTCTCCAACTGCTCCAGCAGAGTGTTCTTCTTGTCACTCTTGAGTGCTTTGGATGTGATGATTTTTTTGTTATAGATATTTTTGTTATAGGTTTTTATACCTATGTTTTCACTAGGAAATAAGGAAATTTGACCTGGGAGGTTGTGGCTGCATTTTCTCTTGTGTCCAGCAGCTTCCATTTCCAACAGAAAGATCCAGCCACAAATTACCATAAGGCACTTGTTCTTCCTCCCAGGTACACAGCCCTTTCTTCTGGTTTCTTTTTATTTTTGGGGACCAAGAATCAAACTCAGGACCTTGCACTTGCCAGGCAGGTGCTTGTGTCACTGGGCTATATCCCTGGTCCCACAGCCCTTTCTTCTAAGATGTGATTATTTAGCTTTAAGTCAGACCTCTACTAGGATCAACCTGGTTTCAGTACCTTACAGTCCATAGCAATGTCTTCTTAAAGACCTGGGTTTTAACATTTTTTCTGAAAATTTCAAGGGTTAAAAAAATTTCTTTTTATGATTATAAAGGTAAAATATGGTTATTGTAGAAAATGTAAAATATATAGGAAAGTACATAAAAGGAAAGTAAAAATTACCCATATCTACCAAACTGATATACCACTGAGGATATTTTTGAGATTCTTACTTTATTGCCTGACAATAATCAGGAAATTATTCTCGCTCAGATTATAAAGTGTACGAAATTTGTGACTGGACATTTTTCAGGCTGTTATAATAATTTTTAAAGTGCCACATCAGAAAAAGTGGCAGTTTTTCTTTTTCCGTTACTAAGAATCTTAAATATTATTCTACATATGGATCAAACATTTATAATTTTTGTGAGTCTTTGCTCACATTTTTGGAGCTTTTTTGGTAACTTCTTTTGGCCCAATATAAAGTTTCCTTCTTCTTAACAGATACGAGCTCCTCACAAACATCACCATTCCAGTCATGTCTGGCCCACATGTGGCTCTAGACAGCTAGTAATGCAGCCCCACAAGACTGTAAACTTTTAACATTATTGATTTTCAACCACATCTTTCTTGTTTTTAATTTTAAAGAAAATAGCACAAAAAAAGGAACAATAGCGAAATACAAACAACACAAAGCAAGGACATTAAAAATGATACAGGATTTCAAACCAAATGAAAGGGATTAACAGTGCTTGTTATATTACATATTGTTATCTTTAATGAAGTTGCTCAGATTACCAGATATAAGAATGGAAGATTGATCAAATCATTAAAGAGATCAGTGGCATAACTGTATTGTTGATGTCTGATGATTTGTTGAGAGTCTTGCTAAAGGGAACAATCAATAACTAAAAGGTATTTTTTACACTATTTTGACAAAATTTGCATGCTTGTATCTGGTAATCTGAGCAATTTATGTGACTGTGATGACAACAATTTGCAGTATAACAACCATTGGTGAATTCCTACAATCCTGCCTAGTGACACTATATATTGGTGCTAATGTTCTTTTAAATTATTATTTTCTTATTCAACCACATCTTTCATGACTTGATGGTATGGTGTTTGAGTGTGGACTGTGTATGCAACAATGGAAAGATGTGTAGGAGAAGGTGTAGTGCACCAACCAACACAGTGAAGGGAATCAAAATTGGTGTGTATCAGAAGATACATGTGGGGGCTGGGGATATAGCTCAGTGGAATAAGCGCCTGCCTAGCAAGCGCAGGGTCCTGAGTTTGATCCCCAGTACCGCCAAAAAAAAAAAGAAGATACATGTGTTTGTGGGATTGGTTGATTGAAATGCAGTGATTACTGATAATAGTTTTTCAACCTACCGTACCTATGTGTGCATGTCTGTGATGATAAATGTTTGTTATTGTTAAGCAAACATGTAAGTTTTGTTATTTAATTATTAAATTTGGGAACCATTTCCATGGAACCAGACATTGATGCATTAGTTTCACAAAAACAAAGGAGAACATCCCACTAATTTTACATTTTTGTCTCCCTCCTTTTAAAATTTTATAATAAAAATATACAAAAATGAAGTTCTGTTACTTATAAACATTATTATATATTTTGTATGAGGCCCAAGACAGTTCTTCACTCAGTGTGGCCAGACAAACCCAAAGATTGGGCACCTGTGGTCTATATTGAGAACCACTGTAAGTCTCTGCTTTAGACCAGCTCTTGCCCCCACCCTGTCTCTCTCCATCTCTCTCCCATCCTTCATCCCAAGTCTCCTTCAGTAAAACTCTGCTCGAACTTCTCTGCAGGCTTTTGCTTTCTATTCTCTATTTTTATCCTTCCTGACTATCCAAAGTTTTAGAAATTTTGTTGGTTTTTATTACATAAAACTATGTAACATGTCAATCAAGTCACAAAACTACTTCAGTTATATCAACCTTCACTGGATCATTGTCCCCAAATACATCAGTGTATAGCTTAATACTCCTAATTCCATTACTAACTCAGAAGACATACTGTGCACATTTTCACTAGTGGATACACAAAGAAACCAATATTGTATTTGAATAGCAAGGAAACTAATGTTTTAAACAATAAAAGGTTAATATTCATGAAATGGATTATATTTCTTTGGGTAAAGAAAGGAAGAGAGAGAAATAATCATACAGGTGGCTCCCGCAAATGTCCTCCTTGGGGTGATGAATGAGACTGCTAGTCCAGTTTTTTCCTGAGGATCTTGCTGCATTTATGGGAGGCAGAGGGATTTTCAAAGGTAATTTTGATTATATGAGATTTGGACTTTAGAATCAAACATATATTCTTGATCACTACAGAAATTCATGGCATTAATAAAATAGAAGCTTCCAAAGGACATCAAATAGTCACACAAGAAATGTACCTTAAGACTGATGGCTTTATAAAATTTTACAGATTCAACAGAAGAAAGGCTAATAAGGCACACATATGACCTCACATCTTTGCTGTGGAGATGAGGAGACTGGTATCATTCGCTAACCCAGTGGCCAACCCAGTGCCTCTAGAACAGTCCTATCTAGAAGGTCCTCAAAGGCAGCTGCAGAAGACGCAGAGGTGGAGACACATTAGATTGTTTATGTTGCACAGGTGAAATGCAGAATACACAGGGATCCAAGAATGGGAGGAGACTGAAGAAGGGGCATGGAGAGTGTTCTGGGAGAACATGAGACCTGAGTGTGTCTGGAGGCATGAGGTGGGGACTGAGAGTATGCTCTCTTTCTGTGGTGAGTGCCATGGACAGATCCCAGGGTAGGACCCAAATGCTCACATCCAGAAGGCTCAGGACATTGGCTCTCCTTGCTCATAGGTGGTGTCTCAGGAACCACACATGGAAGAGAAATGGGGCTGCCTCCCCACAGGACACCACTCCTGCTAAAGTCACCCAAATCCAGCAAATTGTCAATGCCTGTACAAGGGCCCAGCCCCTTTCACCAGTTCAGGGCATCTCCAAAGGGCCATAGTCTGGGTAAGCAGCCCTTCTGAGCCCTGTGTGGGTTGGGGCCCCTATCACAAATGCCTTGCACTCAATTCCCCCACACCTGCTCCTGTGGTACTGTTCTGAGATGTGCCAGCAGCTTCCTGTGCTGGAGTGTCCCGTGTGTTTCTTTGGAGACAGACCTAAGCCATGTCCCTCAACAGATCTAAATTTAATACCTTATGCTGGATGTGAGCTCTACATCCTGAGTCAGTGAGCCAGGTCCACACCCCTGAAAATCTGCAATCCAGTTAATTCACACTTAATAGGTCCATTAGGATCAACTGCACCAGGAAGGTGCTGAGCCCACTGTGGCCTGGTTTACTGGGAATCTGACTGACAGGACATCACCTCAGGAGCTGAATCAAGTAGTAGGGCTTGAAGTGGGGGATATTTTGTTCTTTAGAATCCTTTTATTGTTTAGGACATCAGTTTGTCTGTCTGTTCTGACTTTTTCTGTGAGACTTAGTTAAATAATGTGCAGTCTGGCCACCTACTGTACTGTTCTTTGGGTGTCCTTGTCTACCAGATGAAGGACTCTATGGAAGATGTGCAAATATATGAGTTTTGAGATTCATTAGTCTGCAAGCCAAATCACTAATGTGAGAATGTCTGTGGAAAAGAGGTCTGCTTAGCTTTATTTCTACAGAGGTTCTCTCACACATTTGGTCAGGAAACAGTCTGGTTTTGGAAAGTAATGTCTGTTAATAGCCTATCAGAATATTAATATTCAGATAAGCAAGGGTTTAGAATATGTGGTAGTTTTAGCAAACTCTGGGGCACAACAAATGTTACTATTTCCCACCTAGGTCTATACTGCTGAGGTGGGTCAAACATGTCTTTGAGTTTGACTGTCTCCATTGCCAGCCTGTCTTCCAAGCTTACCTTGCATTACACAGTGGCACTGGCCACCCCTGACTGGCTCTGTGACGTGATAGTGTGGTCACAGGGTGTCTGCTATTCACACTCAGCACCAGGGCATGAGGACATATCCTCAATCCTCCTTTGAGCCACATGCAGGCTCTACAGGCCCAGGGCTATGGTTCGGCCCAGTGTGTAAAGTTCTGTCCATATCACCATCTCACTACTTCCTGTTCAGCTTCCTGTTGCCCACTGTGAGTAGCTGGGCCTTTCTTTTAAAACTGGGGAGAGGGGTCAATGGGAACTGTGGGAATGCTAGCTCTACAGCTCTCTCAAGTCTTGAACCCTGCCTATTTGGCTCAGCTCCTGAGGTTCTGAAATCCCAAATCCAGAAACAGACACAACTGTACTTTTTTCCTTTCAACAGATGCATTTTTTTTTCTGAGCAGTTAAATACAGCATTGCCTGCCTGAGAATGGTGGGAGGGGTTGGGGCAGAGAGCAAGTCAGAGGGTAACACTGGTGACTATCTTAAAAAACCAACCAAACAGTGTTGTATCAAATTAAGAAATCTGCTTTTGTGCTAATGTGGCCCTTGTTACTGTAATTTGACTGACATGCTTGGGACCAATTGAAATAAAAGGGACTGGTGGGTAGTGGGCAGAAGATAAACCACAGAATGGTGACACTCAGCACCTCCTCTATGCTGCCACAGGACTTGCCCAAGTCTCAAAATGTGTCCTCAAGGGGCAGAGTTGTACTTGCTGTAACTCATCAAGAGGCAAGGATGGCACATCCAGGACAACAGTATCATGGTTTGACATTGGCTGTGGTCGTTAGTCCTCTCTCTGAAGTACCGCTCAGTTCCCCCTTGCTGCTGCCCACAGTAACTGGCATCGCCAGAGGAGCATCATCTTCCTTGGGGAGGGGTGTGGCTATTAGGTTAATAATGCACTTAGTTATTGTGGGCTGATCAGGTGTGCAATCTCCTGAATGAATGTATGGCAGAGGTTAAATAAAAAGACAAGAATGGAATGATTTCAGGGCTTCATGAGGATCAGAGCTCTCTCACAGAATTCGAGATTCTCTCTGGGCTAAGACCAAGACATTCTCTGGGTGGCCCGTATTTATTTGGTTATCAGAAGCAGGGAGGGGAGTACTCAAGAAGGGTGGAATCAATAAAGGACTTGTCCAAGGAAGGTATTAAATTAATCCTTAATAAGGATTAAATTAATCAACCCAGGAGTGAGATTCCTGAGGCTATGGTCTTTATCTGGTTGAGACTGGATCCAGGTGTCCTTGGCTGTGATCTTATCCTTCAAGGCTTTCTGGCTTCATCCACCATTACTGGTTTTAGCGGGGATTAGAGGTTCACTTACTATGAGTCCATCATCCACTTCCAGATAAGTGGCCTAGACTTTGGACAGATTCACAAGCAAACATAAAAAGTCAATTGGTTAATTTAAGTACTGCTCAGGGCTGCTTCATAGTGGTTTCCATCATGCAGGCTGGGCACTAGTCTGTCTGGGATCTATGGCATAAGGTCACTGGTGCATTCTGACTTTTACAGAAGAGTGGGTCTGTGGGGTGGCCAAGGGGCTGACAACTGTTGAAAAAGGTAGAGCTCTGAGAAGACATGGTTCATTTCCAGCTTCTGTAGACCAAACACTTGTGTTTCCCTGAAATTCGCTATAGAGTCCTCACCCCTAAGGTGACAGTATTAGGAAAAGGTTTTGGGGGCTGATGAAATCATGAAGGTGGAGCCTCATGGATGGGACTTGTGCCCTTAAATACAGGCCCATAGGCTGGCTGCTGCTCCCAAATGAAGGACAAGGGGTGGAACTAACTTAATTCCTCCCTCATGAGGTGGCAGGGTTATTTCATGTTGTCCTGGCCAGTGCTACAGGTCACTGACTAAACTGAGAACTCCCCAAGCAGCTGGCTGGTCTCTGGGTACAGTGTGACACCAAGGGGCAGCAACCATCAGTTCTCATGTGGGTGGCTCTTGGGTGACAAAATACTGCTTGGTGTCAGATGCTCTCTAGCTCAGTGTGGTCAGCAAGGGAAGAGGAGGGCTTTGCTCCCTACTGGGTAGGTGCCATGCAAGCCCAGGGAGTTTGGATCTTGAGGTGGAGGAGTTGAACTTTCTATGACAAAGAAGTCACAGGCTTGGTGAATGAAGCGTGGTTGGAGTTGGTGGAGGAGGCCAAAGTCACCTTCTTAACCTGGACTCTGGCTGACCCTAGCCATGGCATTTGGAGAATGGGCATTGTGCTCAGATCCGAGGCCCCAGTGTGCAGAGCAGTGGGTACAGTGTGGTGTAAGCAACACTGCCTCTCTGCCTGCTTGCCACAAAGGATTTGGGTTATTTCCCAAAGGGATAGAATAATGTTGCCTGAATTGTAATTAAAATGAAAGGTAAAGGGTAGGTTGTAATCAACTCTTGTTATGTGACTGAGTGCTAAGCACTCTCCTAAGTTACAAAGCTGAAAGTACTGTAAATGTCAGAATTGTACCCTTGAAAATGGTATGGATGGTAAAATGTAAGTCACTTATACCTGAGTTCAAACTCCAGTACCACAAAAAAGGAAGGAAAAAAAAGAAATTAAAGAAAGGAATAAGACAAACTCCCTGCCCTAAGGTGCTCACAGTCTCATGGGGCTGTCAAAATGGAGCAATGGTGGCCAAGGCGTGACAGATCTCATAACAGAAACCGGATGAAGGAGGCAGAACCAGTTACCAGGGAGGTTTGCAGCTACATGAACTCCAAAATTTGATGACTCCACAGTTTTAAGTCAGCATCTGGCCTTGTTAAGGTCTCTCCCTGAAAAGTGGGGACTAGCTTTCTATCAGTCACCCAGTTATTGGGCTTATCATTGCATTTAAATGGGTGGTGTGTGGTATAGAAAGACACAGTACATCTCAATGAGATTTCTTTTGTCCTTGCTCCAAGTGACATGATTGTAGCAGAGGCTGTGATGTTTTGTCTAGACTACAGGACATAAATTTACTTTGTGTTCTTGCTGTACTAATTTTAATATTAATTTCTAGATATGCCACTTATTCTCCCAGGGTGATAACACAAACATGAGCCTTCCAAAGTGCTCAGTGCTATTGGGCATCAAGATGTACTTCAGTGGAAATGATGCTGTTAGGGTGGAGGCCTGGGATATGGAAAGGCTCTGAAACTCACCCAAGTAAGGATGTTTGTGCTTCTGAAAAGCATCCCAGAATTGGCTATGACCTGGCCTCTGGGTCACAGTAGGCTTTGTAGTGACACACGTGGAGTGACTGAATGGGGTGCTCATGCTGTTTGAAAAACTTGGGGTCAGTTTTCCTGGGTTGACTAAGATGAAAGTGGAAGCAGGTGGGGCTTGATGGTGAGTTCTCTGGCAACTGCAGAGGAGTGCCTGCTGCCCAAAGCAGTGATCAGTGCTGTATCTGGGCCACACCTTTGGTCACTGTGAGCCTCAGTTTCTGCCTTTGTGCAACAAGGTGAATTCCAGATCTGTGGTTCTGTCAGGTGTTGGTTGTGCTGAAGTAGAGAAGATGATGGAGAAAGTGAAATGGAGCAAATCTCCACAGGAGTTCAGCACTCTCACAAATCCAACCAATTGTCTGCTTAAATCTCGGATACTATTGTTTTTAAGATGAGGTATGGCAAAAAGAAGTAATTGAATAATCTGATTTTCCATTTCAGATAATTATTGAATATAGAACTCAGGTATTGCTTTTCTCTTGACCTTGGATGTGTTTAATCCGTTGAACAGTTTAGTGGGCCAGGGATATAGCTCAGTGGCACAGCACCTGCCTGGCAAATATGAGATTGTGAGTTTGACTTCTGGTACAAAAAAACCCCCCAAAAAACAAAAACAACTTCTAAACAGTCTAGAAAGCAGAATGTCTACAGTTTTAAAGAAACTAAACTTTTAAATTTGAGTCATGGAAATGCTCTCAGTGGTTTGTTGGAGGCTACATTATATTATAATATGTTTTTAATTATTACATAAGATCTGCAACTGTTAATCCAAAGGCCCTATTCTCATTCTGTACAGTGAATGTCTCTTGAATCTCAAGTATCTTTACTTTTTAAATGGCACTGTTAGAGGTTTTTTGACACAAAATTATGGTCTAGACCAATGAATTTGAGTTCCTTTTCTTCACACAATCTCAAGAAACTACCAAAAATACAGAAACATTATATTTGGCAAACATTTTGAGGGCTACAAACTTGCCAGAAATTTGAGAGCTTACTGAAGAAGGAAGTGAAAGCCAGCCAGCAGAATAGGAGGGGTACACTTGCTACCGTCTGGCAGAAGGCAGGGAGGTTCTGCTGCTCTCAGTCTTTACAGAGATAATGCTGGGATTCAGCATGGAGATCTGAGGCCCTACAGTGTCTATGAGGGATACAGTTTAAGGAAAAGAGAGTTAAAAAGAGCAGCACTATTTAGAGTCCATGTTGAAATAGTTGTTGTATATGGCTGTAAAACTAATTTAATGCAAATAATGCAATGCTCTGGAAAGTTATCATAATGTTAAAATAATTTGAATAATAATTTAACACCAAAATGCAACATAATTTCAACAAACCTGGAAGGCAGCAGGAGACTGAAGACACAGTGAAGAAAACTCTGAAGAGAGTAGACCTCAATGCACTGAAGTGAATGCAAACATACCAGGTCCTCTTTTATTTAGTAGTACATATTTGTCATATATAATGATGATATTCATCATAGGGAAGTTGTACTTCTACATAATATATATATATATATATATATACATATATATATATATATTTATTTTTTAAAAAATAAAAGCACAAAAACATATTAACAAACAGACACAAATTAGCATAAAAAATAGTACAATCAAAACTGATCTACAGACAAGGTGACATGGACTCAACAGTGGTTGTTGCTTTACCTATTGATATCTTCGAAGTGTATATATATGAACCCAGATACAGACATGCAAAATTGGTCAGACAGTTAATCCTCTCAACAACAGAAAAACACAAAAAACAAAAAACCAAAGA
>PVLD010023373.1:0-27505 GCA_004027595.1 Dinomys branickii | reverse complement strand
TCACCCCAGTAAGATTGGCCAGCATTAAGAAATCAACCGATAACAAATGTTGGTGAGGCTGTGGAGAAATAGGTACTCTTCTGCACTGCTGGTAAGAATGCAGACTGGTGAAACCACTGTGGAGATCGGTTTGGAGATTTCGCAGCAAACTAGGTCTAGTGGTCCCATGCCACCCATCTATTCCCCTTCTGGGTATTTTCCCAGAAGATATGAAAACATCATATCACTGCAATATATGTGCACCCATGTTTATATCAGCGCAATTTGTAATAGCTAAATTGTGGAAGCAACCCAAATGTCCATTCACAGAGGACTGGATAAAAAAACTGGCATTTTAATATAATGGAATAGTAATCAACTAAAGAGAGACTGACTTCAGGCTTTTATAGGCAAATGGTCACAATTAGAGACCATACTGATAAGTGAAATAAATCAGAGGTGCATGTGCAAACAGTGTATTGTATCATTAATGTAAGAACCTGAAATTTGAAATATACATTAGGAGGTATGAAAGGAAACTGCTCAAAAGTAAAGAGCAGCTGGGATGAGGGGAAGGAGAAAAGGAAGAAAGGGATTACTAGGTATGTATGTATGTATATGCAAGATGGCTAACTTGGTTGAACTATTGTCTCATGTCACTTTATTGTAAGGAACAGTCTATGATTAGTTGTTTCATCAATCTTGCATGTCTCTATGCATTACCCTGAATATATACTTTGCAGTTATCAATATGTAATTCCACAACCATTGTTAATTCCCTGTCACCTTATTTGTAATGCAGTTTTTATACTGTTCTTGTGCTACTTTGTGTCTGTTTGCTAATGTTTTCATTCTTTTACTTTTAAAATAAAAAATAATGATAAGGAACAAGAAACTATCAATACAACAGCTGCAAGACAGGCAAAGTAACACAATGTAAAACTAACAGGTGTCAGCAAAACAGAAGGAGTCAACACAGATGACATAAAAAGACTACTTGCAGAAGTAATAGCATAAAATTTCCCAAGAATGGACAAAGAATCTAACATATAGATAATCAAAATAAATCTTCACCCAGACATACAGAAATCAAGATTCTAGAATTCAGCAAAAGAACAGAACGTTTAAAGCTGTCAAAAAAAGGAACTGATCATCAACATAAGAAAGCCCATCAGAATCAGCAGGTGTCTCAGCACAAACCATCAAGTCAAGGGGAGCTTGACGTGAAGTATTTCAGGTCCTGAAAGAAAACAACTTCCAATCCAGACTGATGTACCCTGCAAAACTACCCTTCAAATTTAATGGAGAAATAAAATGTTTTAACAACAAAGAACAACGAAAGAAATTCATGACCACCAAACCAACCCTTCAAAGAGTACTAAAAGGTATTCTAGAAAGAGATAGAAATGACCACAATTTCAAGAACAATAATAGGAAGGAACCACCAAGCAGAGCAAGCAATTAAACAGAGGGAAACAGTGAGGAACCTACAGCAGGAAAATAACTTGACAAAGATAAGCCAGCACATATTAGTTGTAACCATTAATGTAAATGGCCTCAATTCACCAATCAACAGAAGCAGACTGACAGAGTGGATCAAGAAACAAAATCCAACAATATGCTATACATATAAGAAACACATTTAACTCAAAAGGAAATTCATCAGCTGAAAATCAAAGGATGGAAAACAATATGCCCTATGACCGGAATACAGAAAAAAGCAAGGGTAGCTACTCTGTTTGCAGACAATGTGAACTTTAAACAAAGAATGATTAAACAAGATAAAGAAGGTCACTACATACTTGTTAGGGGAAAATATCAGGAAGAGAAAACAGTCCCAAGTATATATGCACCAAATACAGAAGCACTTAACAATATAAGACACATGTTAGTAGACATGAAAAGCCAAATAATCAAAAACACAATTTAAGTGGGGGAATATAACACCCAACCGACACAAAGAGACATATCAAGCAGACAAAAATCCACAAAGAATAACAGAACTGAACCAAACTTGTAAACAAAAGGACTTAGTAGACACTTACAGAGTGTTCCACCAACATCAAACTACATATTCTTGTCAGATGCACATGGGACATTCTCTAAAATAGACCATACACTAGCACATAGAGCATGCAAAGAAAATGCAAAGGAACTGAAATTATCCTGTGCATATTATAAGAGCATAGTGCAATGAAGTTGAGAATTAATTGACACAGAAACCATTAAAAACTCAATAAACATATGTAAATTAAATAACACTATACTGAATAACATATGGATCACAAATGAAATTAAAGAAGAAATTAAACAATATCTGCAATCAAATGAAAATGTAAATGCACCTTAAGGAAACCTGTGGGATGCATTGAAAGCAGTCCTCAGAGGAAAATTTATGGCTGTGAACTCACACATCAGGAAAGCATAATGAGCACAAATGAACACCTAAAACTGCATCTCAGACTTCTAGAAAAAGAAAAGCAAGTCAAATCCAAAGCCCAAAGAAAACAGGAAATTACAAAGATCAGGGCAGAAATTAATACAACTGAAAGTAAGAAAACAAAGAATTAATGAAACAAAGAGCTGGTTCTTTGAAATAATAAATAAAATTGATAAGCCCCTAGCCAACCTTATCAAAAACAGGAAAGAAAAACTGAAATCCATGTGGTAAGGGATTAAATCACTGTTGATCTGGTAGAAATTCAGAAGATGATCAATACGTACTTCGAAAATCTTTACTCTCATAGGATGGAAAACACAGAAGAAATGGACAGATGCCTGGATACATATGAATTACCAAACCTGAATGAAGAAGATATAAAAATTCTGAAAAACTCAATATCAGTTAATGAATTTGAAAATGTGATTAAATACTAACCCACCAAAAAAAGCCTATGACCTGATGGATTCACCACGGAATTCTACAAGAAATTTATTGTCAGTATTCCTCAAAGCATTCAGTGAAATTCAAAGAGAAGCAATTCTCCCTAACTCATTTCTGGAGGCAAATATTATACTGTTACCAAAATCAGAGAAAGACTCAACCAAAAAAAAAAAAAAAACAGCTCAATCTCCTTAATGAACATAGATGCAAAAATCCTCAGTAAAATACTAACAGAGTGCAGCAAATCATCAAGAAAATCATACACCATGACCAAGTAGGATTCATCCCAGGATTTCAGGGATGGTTCAATATACACGAATCAACAAATGTTATACACCGTATCAACAGAGCCAAAGATGATCCACCTACAGGTATAGAAAAAGCTTTTGACAAAGTCAAACACACATTCATTATAAAAATTCTACAGAAAATTGGAATAGATGGTCTTCACTTCAATCAAATCAAAGTCATCTATGACAAACTAACAGCAAACATCGTACTAAATGACAAAAACTGACAATTTTCTCTTTAAAACCAGGAACAAGACAAGGATGTTCACTGTCACCACTCCTATTCAATATAGTTCTGGAAACATTAGCCAGAGCAACTAGATAAGAAAGAGGTCAGTTTACATTGAGTAGTTTTTACTTGCATATGAACCACATATTCCTATTTCTTTGCATATGTAAGTCTTTCTGCATATTTCAAATGCTACAGATGATATAAAGTAGAGACTACACATGGTATCAACCATGTTGACTTGGAAGTGCTAACTTACATTCTAGCATGTTCTAAACCGGAGCAAAACAAAAACATCCACCTACCTGTTCTTGGCAGGAATTGAAATTTCTGCTCAGCGCTTTCATTTCACTGTTGGTTGCTTTCTATTGCTTGTCTGGAAGCATGTATACACACACACTCACACACACAGACACATGTAAACAAAGTACATACACACAGTTCAGGGTCTAGGACATTCTGTATGTTGATTCGGGCTTATTCCCCTTCTGACAGTAGATTACATTTTAAAATGCTCATCTGTTGAAACAAGAATTCGAAGTGAGTGACCTGTGATCTCTTCTCAGAGATCAGCAAGTAGGGGTGGAACCTGAGAATTCTCCATTTTTTATAGTGAGCCTCAACCAGACACTGGTGACCACATTTGTGCTTCAGGGGTTCTCAGAGCACAATAGTCTTCTCCACCCAGCCCCTCAACACCATGACACTCATGCAATGTGAGTGATCATTGCTTCAGTCATCCTCAGTGCTGGCCTACATGGCCCTCTGTACATTTTGCTGTGCATCTTGGCCAGCATGGACATTGTACCTCCCTACTGACCTTACATACTAAGGTCATTGCATTTACCTTCCTTGTAACATACCATAAAGCCACTTCTTCCCCAGTAATGACATAATTAATTAGTTGAATTGGTACGTACTGAGCCACATTGTCTCTGTTTCATTTTAGGGAAAATTTGAAAAGAAATATTTTTACAATTGAAGTTTAAAAATGTTAGGATTGATTTGGGGATACAAAAGGAGTGATTATGTGTTTCAAACCAGGTCTGAGGCTGTTGGGGGTTCCAGAGTCATCTTTGTTGGTTTCTTGACCCTGTTAACGGTTGCATTTCCAGAAAGATGTCAGCCTTCCTTTATGTTAAAAAAAAACTGTTCAAGACTGGACCTTAAACTCATGACACTACTGGGAGGTACAGAACCTTTGGGGTGGGGTCTCAGGGAAGGTAGTTATGGAATAGATCCTTAAAGAAGATCGTGGAACCTGAGTCCTTTCCTTTTTTCTGTTTTACTCTCTAGGCATGAGGTGAGCCTTTCTCCTACACCATTTGCTTCCCACCATGATATGTTGTTTGACCACAGTCCCTAAAGCAATGTGTCTAATAATAGGCCAGAACATCCAAAACTGTGAGCTAAAAGAAACTTCTAATCATTACAGATTGCTTGTCTTGGGTATTATGGTGATGGAAAGCTGACTAACACCACTCCTAAACTAGTAATCCGAGATTTTGAGTTCTCTTTTTCTCAACAGTGATCTTTAGCTCATTGCAACCAATGAATACTGGAAAACTTTGCAGTTAAATCTGGCATGGAACATAAAATTAAAATTATATTTTTATTTTTGTGTATGAGAAATTAACACATTTTAGATAATTTGAATAAATGAAATACTGTCACTTTAAAATACATGTTTGATAAAGTGAGCATATATTCATATCAAAGAGAATTGCTATATTTTAAAATATGCTTTGAACATAGAACAGACAAAATATTATTTTTCTGTAAAAGATTGTTTCAGTACAGGTACCATCATATTGGAAAAGAGAATTTATTAATCTAAAGAAAGTATTTGAACTGGATAGCACCACTTTTCAGAGGGTTCAGTTTCTCTTTCAGATTTAACAATTGCCTCCCATGTACTAATGGTTTATATGTTACATTTCATTATTTAATTCTTATAACAACTCTAAGCATTATTATCATACTAACCACACTGTAAGGATAAGAAAGTGGAGGCTCAAAGTGAAATCTTTATTCCAAAGTCACATAACCAGCAAGATGTGCTAGAGCCGAGCCTGGCCTTGTAGTTCCAAATGGTGCATATAAAACACCCTCTTGAACTGTCACTCCTTTAATTCAGCCCTTTGAAGCTTTGTGTGAGAGGGCTCAGGAGCCTGACAACATAGCTACAGAAGAAGACAGAAGTGACTTGGGCAGGAGACACCCTGAATTCCTGAGAAGCCAGGCAGCCTTGGCCCCAGAAAAGGAAAGACACAGAGAAGACTGTGACAATGAACATAGCGTTACTGCTGCTGCTTTTCCTTGAGTATCAAAGGGGTCTGATCTTTGAATATTCAATGCCGACTAAAAGGCTGAACCTAAGCACACATCCTGGGCAACCTAAGCAGAAAGACTGGAGTCAGTGGGGAGCACTAAATTTTTGATGAGAAAAGTCAAGAAGGTAAAGTACCAGAGGTAGGGCCATGATAGGAAACTAAGTTCGGGAGCACCTCAGGGAAGGAGCACATGAACATGCTCAAAGAATTTTGTGTCTACTCAAGTAGAACTGTCCAATAAGCAGGTGTGTTGGCACATGTCCATAACCCCAGCACTTGGGAGGTGAGGTGAGAAGATTGCCGTGAGTTTGAGGCTAGGCTGAGCCACCTAGTGAGTTTCAGCCTAGTCTGACCTACATAGCCAGAGCCCACCTCAAAAATGAAAAGAAAAAAATGCGGAATTCTACTATAATACAACAGAGCTAGGAGCCCCCTGAGGGTACCTCAGTGCCTAGTGAGTTTCCGTATTGGGAAAGAATGTTTCAGCAATACCATTGATTGGTTCAATTTTTTCTTTTTTATGAAATGGGTAATGAAGACTTAATATGTCAAATATTTGTGATATAATGGTGGAATTTAAATCAGTGAACCTTCACACATTGGTTTCTAGTCAAGTCACACTAATAGTTATAATAATAAATAAATTTCCTGTCTATCTTTAAACAGCAAACAGCAATAATATATATCTTGAAAAAAAGCCTTCTAGGGCTGGGGATATAGCTCAGTGGAATAAGCGCCTGCCTAGCAAGCGCAGGGTCCTGAGTTCGATCCCCAGTACTGAAAAAAAAAAGAAATAAAGAAAGAAAAAGAGCCTTCTAGATATCTTAGTTATTTTTCTCACTCCTGAGACAAAATACCCAACACCCAAAGTTAAAGGAAGAAAGCTTTATTCCACTCATAGTTGGCAGACATTTCAGTTCATAGTTGGCTGGCTCCAAGGCAGGGTGGAATGGCACAGGGGCATCACAGGGAGAAAACAGTCCATCATTTTTGGGGAAGGCACAGGCAGCAAGCATCAGGCAATAAGTAACAGATTCTTTCTATCCTTTTATATTGTATCCAGGCTACCCATCCTTAGAGTGGGGTACCCTTAATCCTAGAGATAACTATCCCAAACAAATCAGTGAACTAATTTAGTGATCACACACTCTTAACCCCAGCAGCATGCATGTTAGATCCAGCCACCTCTGAAAAAGCCCCATGTATGACTACATGAAACTTTGTGGAGACATCTAGACAAAGGCATAACACTAGACCTTGGACATCAGCCATTGAAGGAAAGTGAAATTTGAGACACAAATTAGCAATAAGTCCCATAACTGCTCCACCCCGAAGCCGAGAGTGTTTATAGGCTGCAATATAAGGAAAAAGAGCATCAGTATTTTCAAATGAATCAGTATGAGAACACACCACAGCAAAATGTGTGCAATGCACCTAAAAAAGCATTTTCGGGAAAATTTATGGCACTGGGGGAATACACCAGACAATAAAAGATCTACATTTAAAAAATTCATGAAAAGCAAGCATGTCAGAATTAACCTGTTTTAAAACAGCAGATAAAGACAGTGTCAGAAGAGAAATCCACAGACCAATATCCCTAATGAACACATACACAAAATTCTCAACAAAAGTTTTATAAATTCAATGTAGCAATATATAAAGGATAATACCTGATGACCAAGAAAGATAATATATAAATGCATATAACATTGGTTTAATATTTAGACACAAACTAATGAAAATTACAGTACAAAAATCTAATGGAGTCATCCAAATAGACACACGGAAAAAACCTGAAGAAAATCCAACAACCATTTTTGATAAAAAATACTCATAATCAACTCAACAAGAATCAGATCCTCAAACATTCTGACTGGTAATCATCTAATCCATGGTAGAATTCCTTCCCTTCGTCCTAGGAGGTGAACAAAGTGCCATAAAAAAATATGTAGTGGGAATTGGGAAGATGATCATAAAGTCAGAACATGACACCAACAATTTCATAGGTGGCATAAGCAAGTACACTAGGTTTCCCCACAGCAGTGATAATCTAGGGATGCCTAGTGTTTAAGAGACTTGAGGCATATAAAGACCAAAGTACAAGAACCTACTCATTACTATCTTTTTTTTTTTGCGGTACTGGGGATCGAACTCAGGACCCTGCGCTTGCTAGGCAAGCGCTTATTCCACTGAGCTATATCCCCAGCCCCCTAAAGTTTTTCTTTTCTTTTCTTTTTTTTTTTTTTTGGCGGTACCGGGGATCAAACTCAGGACCCTGCGCTTGCTAGGCAAGCGCTTATTCCACTGAACTATATCCCCAGCCCCAAGAACCTACACTCATAATTAAGCTGGTAGTTGGATTTGATTAAATGAGCTAGAGAAATATCTTAGTGTTTAAGAGCATTGAACATATAAGTAAATTTTGATGTATTAGTTATACAGCAATGGGTAAAGTGTTAAAAAAACATTAAAAAGAGATAAGATTACTCAGATATTAGCTGGTGTGAACTGTGATATTCTTATACATACAGTCCTGGACAGTAAGACCAGGTGATGTTTCAGCCACTGTCTCCAGGTTCGGGGAATGAGTCCATCAAAGCCTGAGATCCCCTTATGGGACTTTTCCTGCTGCTTCCAAAGTTCCGTTCCTTTCTCAGACTCACTTAGGGAAAAATAGGAGTTTTTTGAAGGATGCTTTAAATTCTTTGTTTCTCAGGGTATAGATTAGGGGGTTGAGAGAGGGAGTCACAGTGGTATACAAGACAGCAACAGCTTTGTCCAAGAGCCCAGCAGAGCCCAGGGCCGGCCTGACATAGGTGTAGAGCACGGTGGAGTAGTATAGAGTGACCACCAGTAGGTGGGAGGAGCAGGTAGAGAAGGCACGCCGCTTGCCCTCAACTGAGTGGATGCGTAGGATGCTGGTGATGATAAAGCTATAGGAAGTCATGGTCAGCAGGAAGTTCAGGCCAGTCAGAAACATGTCTGTGATGATGGTCATGACATCATTAACAAAGGTTGGGCTGCAGGACAGCAAGAGCACAGACAGAATCTCACAAAAAAAGTGTGTGATGAGATTGGGGCCACAGAATGACCGTGGCAGAGCCAGGCAGGTGAGCATCAAAGAGTTAAGAGCCCCCATGGACCACACAAAGGCTGCTAGAGCCACACAGACCCTACCGCTCATCAGAGTGCCATAGTGCAGTGGTCGGCAGATGGCCAGGTAGCGATCATAGGCCATAGCAGAGAAGAGCAGCAGCTCAGAGCCCAGGAGCCAAGAGAAGAAAAACATCTGGGTGAGGCAGCCCCCGAAAGAGATGGTATTCTCAGCCACTAGGCTCTGCAGGACCTTGGGCAGGACAGTTGAGATGCAGGCCACATCCAGCAGAGCCAGGTTGACAAGGAAGAAGTACATGGGGGTGTGGAGGTTGGGGCTACAGTGGATAGTCATGATGATCAGGCCATTGCCCATCAAGGCTGCCACAAGCAGAGTGAAGAAGAGGCAGAAAAGGGCTACCTGGAGCCAAGGGTTATCTGTGAATCTCTGCAGGATGAACATGGTCACGACTGACTGATTTTCAGAGGCCATGGGTGGTTCTAGTCAGGCCTGAGTGGACAGTCACAGTATGAGTGTCACTTCAAAAACAGAAAAATGTTGTTTTAAAATTAAGTTATACACTTAAACATTAATTGTTCCTTTCAATAGGGCAATAAAAATCAGTAATACAATCTTACATGTTTATATTTGTTTATCTGAGTATCCAAACTTAAGATATCATTATATAATACTACAACCATTGTTAATTTCCTATCGCCTTGTCTGAGATTCTGTATTGCTTATATTGCTTTTTTTTGTCATTTTCTAAATGTCTGTGTGTTTGTTAAGATGTTTTCATCCTTCTATCTTTAAAATAGAAAACAAAATAAAATGATAAAGCAAAAAATTTGATAAAATTAAGTTCCATATAATGAGCAACACATTTTGGTAAGAGGAATAATGGCTTTAAAGTTTCCAGCCACAGTTAAAATGCTTATTAAAGTGTAACCCAGATACAGATCCTATAGAGAAACTAGGTCTGGAAATAAAGGCACCCACCAGGTCACATCCCTACTCAAAAAGAACAACATATTTACAAGCCACAAGTCTCCACAGAGGCACAGGACAGTCAAGTTTCAGTGAGCTGACCAGGAACTCTTTCCTAATGGTGCAGACAGCTGGAGGGGAAGGTGGAATGAAAGGGTCAAACCAGCAGTGGGGCTGAGCAGTCAGCCGGGGAGATAGAAGTATGAGCTCTACTCATAAAACTGCCTGCACCAACCGCTTGGAAACATGAACTCCTCACATGTCTATGTCATATGGAAATGTGCAGCGTAGGCCCCACGGGGACTGACATTCAGAAACTGAAGTCACTGTCACATTATTGACACACAGATATCAATTTGGTCTCTGTAAACACAGATTCTCCTAACCTGAGCAAGGGCAGCCAGAAATCCATTCATCCAGAAGTTCCTATCCACAACCAGGACACCCAGGCTAAAGGGACAACCAAGAGCACAGGCCCTCACTTCTAGCTGTTCAGAGGAGACGCCATCCTGAGGAGGAAAGCTCTGTGCTCATCTGCTAGCCTAGGCCTTCTGGGCTGCCAGGGCATCCAAGCTAGCACTGCAGGACCCTCAAGTCAGTCTCTTCTTGACTGCACACAACAGGCCCTTGGTTTCACAAACAGCTAGACTGTTCACTGGTCAGTGGCAGGAGTGTTTCTATGGGGTTCCTGTGCATTCAGACAAGGTGGTCAGATTTTGCAAGCAAAATATAAATTCCCAGTTAAACTTGAATTTCAGGTTAGCATTTCGCACATTTTTAGTATAAGTATGTCCTAAAACCTGCATGGGAAATTACGCAAAATAGCACATGTTGCTGACCTGAAATTCAAACTTAGCAAGACATCGCACATTTTCTCTGAGCACCCTGTATTTGGGGTCAGCAGCAATCTAGGACATTCCTGGTTCAAGATTAATGTATGACTGATAGGTCAAGGCCAATCTCAGAACCACTCCCCTGCCCAAAATCCTCTGCTCACCTCCAGTGCCTACCCTAAGGTTGGCTGACCAAAGGGACCAGCCCCAGCCCACCACCTGCACCATATTCCGGGGAGTGTGACATGACTAGACCGGACAGAATGAGCATCAGTGCTTCACTAAGCAACAGATGGTATCTCCTAACACACTTTTTCTATCAATAGAGAGATAGAGACTGGAATAGGGAGAGGGCAGATTCATTCAGTTGCCTGGTTTGGGGGCGGGGACTGCAGCTGAGAGGCAGCCAGCCTGCCTCCCTCTCTCCCCCCTCTAAGTTTTATGGCTGAAGCTCCCACCTTCTCCCCAATCACTTCTGAAATGTGTCAGTCATGATTTTGTATACTCATAAGCAAGATTCTATATTAACCTATGGAAAATAAAGCGCATCAATTTTTAAAGGACTGGCAATGTCACATGAACACTAAGCCCTACCAGTGCTGTACTGGGCATTGCAGGCTGACTCCTTGCAGCAATGGTGGAGAGGAGAGAGAGAGAGAAAACAAACACAAAAGCCAAAGTGACAGTGCAAGAGAAAAAGAAAGAAACAAAGAGAGAAAGAGACAGAGAGAGAGAGATAAACTTAGCGTGTGACATGCTGCTGCAGCCATTTCCTGGAGCTGCCTCTGGTTTCTTCTTTCCCTCATCCATGTTTTTCTTACAATATTGATTGGAACCCATTAAACCTCTTAACTATACACGAGAAGTTTTCAAAGTTATACATCCACATTCCTCTGATACTGGAGACATCGGGGCCCTCAGGAACCCCATAGACTTGGGGAGATGAATCTCCTGATTTAACAAATAAAAGGACAGAAAGAGGCTTAGCATAACTTTAGACAGCAATTCTCCATATGCTTTTGTAAAGTAACGAGTCCCTGAGCAATGGATTCTGAAATGAGGCAGGTGACCTTGCCCAGGAAGAGTCAGATCAGAACTGAGAGAGGGTCCTCCCAGGAAAATTTCCCCAATCCTCACCACACTGTGGAGCTCAAGAAGGCCAGAGTCCTACTGCTCAGATTCCAGAGGATGCTACAGGCTTCCTGCAACCAGATTTAAATAGGGATGGACTTGGCTTTGTGATGAAATTCAAGGCAGTCAGTGCCCCCTTGTGAGTCCTGCCTCAGATTCCTCACTGAGGTGGCTTAGGAGATTGGCTGTGAAACCCAAAACATAATTATTCTGAAAGCCATCCACAGTGTAGGGAGAGCCAGCTTTGCCCCAGGGACAAACAGGAGATAGCAGGTGTTTTGTTTCCAGCTTTCCGTGGCAGGAAGTCAGGTGCTGGCTCAGTGCCAGCTCAATTCTTCAGACCCAGGAGACACAGGCAGATTAATACTAATGGCCAGACCAGACCTCTGATTCAAGTTCAACAGAAAATGATGTTAACTCTCTTCCCCAGTAGGGGTTAGTTCCCCAGTAGGGGTTAGTTCAAAGGGAAAGGCTAGCTCTGTTTGATGCTATGTATGATGACAAAACTTTGACAGGAAAGGAAACCACCTAATTCTTGCATCATGACTCATAGCACAGCAGAGATAGGGATCTTCAGGGCCTCCAAATGGGAGCCCAAGCCAGCTCTTGGACCACAAGCCAACCTGCCTCCTGCCAGAACACCTGCAGGTCCCTGGGTGCTGGTCTTTAGCTGGGCTGCTTCTAAGGCCAAATCTGACTCCCCTAACGTTTATTAGTCATGTTTTCTCAAATGGACTCATTAATCCACCAACTGACATTTTCATTCTTCTTCCTCATGGCAAAGATTTCAAGTTGTGCAAATACCTTCAGCAACAACAAACCCCTGAAAGAGAAAACAGAATGAATGGGGAAATCACATCATTGTTGTCAAAGGGAAAAGGATTCTTATGTCAAGCTCCGTACAACCTTTCCCCATATCCTTGCTGATTTCAAAACTTACTTCTAGTAAAACTTGTTTTAGGCAGTGATTTCTGTTCTGAGCATTGACAAGAAGGTAGAACATTGTGTCTTTCATTGCAGGTTCCTGCCACAGCTCCTGCCCTCAAAGCTGCCTCCTGCTGTTCCTTAAGGTCAGCTCTCTACTCATCATAAAGAGTTTTTTGATTCAACACTAAAATGTCCTTTTATATTCATCTAAAACATGTGGTAGAATTCCAGGAGGTCCTTGGCTTGGAGCCATTAGCTCTAGATGCTGGGTACCTGAGGCTCAGCTACTAGCCTGCTCCCCAAGGTGTCCTGCTTTCTCTGTGGCTGGGAAGGGGTTGTTCAACTCTGACACCTAAATGACTACCAACAACAACCTTCAAAATGGCTGAGCTGTTGCTGACAGATGAGAGCCTTGCAAGGTTTATCCTGTGTTCCATGACAGAAACCATTCGTCCTTGTCCAACATGGGTTGGCCATAAACTTTGATGGCCAGCCTCAAGAACACAGAGCACCTGAGGCAAGTCATATGAAGTAGCTGCCCTAGTCTCAAGAACACTGAGTTCTAGAAGCAAGCCACATGTTAGGCAGAGGGCTTTCACATGACATTCCACCTTCCCAGTGTATAAATAAGTGCATTTCGGTCACTGGAGCCCTTCTTCCTTCTCCTCCTCTTTCTTCTTCTTTGCTTTGTTTCCATCAGGAGAGAGGGCTCCATCTGGCCTCAGTTTTCTGTATTCTAACTCTTGCCCTTTTTTCTCCATCCTCTCACCGTCTTCACTCTGGGAAATTCAAAAGTTGTGTGGCATTTAGTGCCCAAACAGGGACCCAGGGAATGTGGAAATCCATCAGGTAGCAGGTAAGAGGAGACCTCTATTTGTGTGCTCACAAAAAGAGAAGAATAGGCTCCAGAGAAGCCAAAGAGAGAAATAGACTCCAGAGAGGCCAAAGAATAGAATAGGCTCAAGAGAAACCAAAGGAAATGTCTTGGTTACTTTTATCTCGTTGCTGAGACAAAATACCCAACACCCAAAGTGAGGGAATTAAAGGTTTATTTAGCTTACAGTTTGTGGAGGTTTCAGTCCATACTTGGTTGGTTCTGAGGCAGAGTGGCACATGGCAGAGGGCAAACTGTTCAAGGCAGCAGAGCACAGCAAAAAAAAAAAAAAAAAAAAAAAAAAAAACAGCAAAAGGGAGGAATGGCTGCAAGCAGCCTCCTTTTCTCCCCTACACTGTAAACAGCCTACCCCCACCCAGGGGGCATGTAGCTCTCACACAGTCTCCATACCCTCCTCTTCCACAGGCTCAGGATGTATACAAAGTAAGCACTCTGGCTTCCTGCTGAATCACTCAGTTAAACCTCCAGATTCCCCAAGTTGACACAATGTATCAACCATAACATTCCACCCCTTGTCAACTTGGGAGTCAGAAACATTTCCTTAAACCAGTTTCCAGATACAGACATGCTTATATTAGAACCGTAACAGGAAACTATGGGCTCACTGGGGCCAAACAGAAAAATGGAATTATTAGAGCCAAAAGGGAAACAGGTTCACTAAAGAACAAAACAGGGTCCTGAGAAACAAAAGGGACAGAGGTGTACTGATTTTATCAGGTATAAAACATGGAGCCAAAACAAGCTCATTAGGGTAACAGTTAGAAATAAATATGCTTGTTGAGATGACCATGGAGGATTTGGCTTGGAGTACTATTTTAAAATTCAGTCCTGAGCAGAAAAAAGATGGTGGAACAACAGCCCCCCCCTCCAATAGTGCTTAAACCCTATAGCTTTCCTCAGTCAGATAAGGAGGGAGCTGTGGGGGGGGGGAAAGAAGTAGCTGAAACACGTTTAAGTCTGGGAGATTATTTATTGTGGAAGAGGAATTTTTTTGATTTGTGCATAGATCAGCCTGTCTGTGCAGCTGGTTCAGCACAGCACAGTGCCACAGGTGGGAGTGGCACGGGCTGAGTGGAGAGAGAGACCCATGTTCCAGCCCTGGGCAGACTCAGGTGCGATTCCCCAGCCACCCCTCCACCTCCACCCCACACTCAGAACATTCTATAGTTTACCTTACAATGTATAACCTATATGGAACTTTGAGCCTGACCAGACCATATAATTGTTTGTTCTGGAGAAAGTCTAGCAAAACAATCAGTGTAAGAGGAAATGAAAATAGGACCTTAATCCCACTGGAATGCTGTGGGAACAGCATGAGATATTTTGCTAGGATATGTCCAAAGGAATGATAACACAATGGCTAGGTTAGCCAAAGTGCAGTTCCTGGGATCATTAAACTATAATGTCCTCATTAACTTTGTTAATCATTCCTCCCATTTCCCCTATTCCTGTTTTATTTTAAAGAATTTCAACAAAATGCAGGAGAAAATGGCAATTGAGGCTTCAGTCCATTGTGACTTCACCCTTTTATTCTTCATTCCATGAATTTTATTTTTTTTTCCTGTTTTGATAAGTTTGACTAAGGCATTGTCAATTTTATTTAGTCTTTGATATAACAAACTCTTTAATTCATTGATTATTTGTGCTGCTTTCTTAATATCAATTGAATTAATTTCTGCTCTTATCTTTACAATTTCCTCCCTCACATGAGCTTTGGGCTTGACTTGTTCCTCTTTTTCCAGAAGTTTGAGGTTCAACATTGGGTTGTCTATTTGAAATCTTTATGTCTTTCCTGACATGAGAATTCACAACTATGAATTCGCCTTGTTGGATTGCTTTCATTGCATCCCATTAGTTCCAGTACTTTATATTGGCATTATCATCTAATTGAAGATATTGTTTAATTTCTTCTTTAAATTTCACCTATTATAAGTAAGCAAGACTTGTAGTCCACTAAACAACCCTCATGAAAAAAGAGGCTCAGTAAGACAGAGATAGCATAAATAAAATGCCAAATATTCAACAAAAACCAGAATTTTGTAATGTCACAGAAAAGTAAATAATCACATACAATGGTAAACTTATTAAATTCACAACAGTCTTCTCATCACAAACTTAAAGGGTACAAACAAAGTACTTTAGGTCCAAAGAGCAGGCAATTTCTAAACTGTATTCACATATCTGACAAAACTCTCCTTCAAAATAGAAAAATAAGACCATTTCATGAAAGAGGACAACTTGGGTGATTTATGGGTAGTAAAGCAGCACTCCAGAAAATACTCAAGAATATCCTAAACAGAAATGACAGTATCAATAAAGACAAAAACCCAGATGGTATGAAAATACCAAGTAAGGTCAGTAGATGAAGAAGAACAACAACAAATTTGTTATTTCTTTGCTGATTTTTTTGTCCAGTTGACCTATCTCTTTGTGTCAAAGGGGTGTTGAGGTCCCCTATTATAATAGTGTTATTAATTATATGGGTTTTCATGTCTCTTAAGATTTGTCTTATGTAGTTTGGTACTCCAATATTTGGTGCATACATGTTTAGGATTGTTATCTCATCCTCTTGCAATTTTCTCCTAACAAGTACAGTGACCTTCTTTTCTCTTTTGACTGTTCTTGGTTTGAAGTTTATTGTCTGCAAACATAATAGCTACTCCTGCTTTCTCTGGGTTCCTGTTGCATGGAGGATTGTTTTCCATCCTTTGACTTTCAGTCTATGGATTTCTTTTTGAGTAAAATGTGTTTCCTATATAAAGCATATCATTGGATTTGTTTCTTAATCCACTCTGTCAGTCTGTTTCTTTTGACTGGTGAAATGAGGCCATTTAAATTTATGGTTATAACTGATATGTGTTGGTTTATCATTGTCATGTTATTTACTTACTGTTGGTTTCCTACTTTTTCTACCTGTTTAATTGCTTGCTCTGCTTGAGGGTTCCTTTCTACTGTTGTTCTTGAAATTGCGTTCATTTTCTTCTCTGTCTAGAATGTATTTTAGTGCTTTTTGTGAGGATGGTTTGGCACTCATGAAGTTCTTCAATTGCTCTTTGTCATGGAAATGTTTTATTTCTCCATTAAACTTAAAGAATAGTTTGGTAGGATACATCAGTCTTGGTTGGAAGCTGTTTTGTCTCAGAACCTGTAATATTTTTCTCGAAGCTCTTCTTGATTTGATGGTTTGTGTTGAGAAGTCCGCTGTGATTCTGATGGGCTTTTCTTTATAGGTGATCTGTTTCTTTTCTCTAGCAGATTTAATATTGTGTTCTTTTGTTGGAGATCTGGGATCTTGATTATTATATGTCTGGGTGTAGTTTTATTATAGTTATAACTAGTAGGAGTTCTATATGCCTCATTTACGTATATCTCAGATTCTGTTTCCATGCTTGAGAAATTTTCTGCTATTATCTCTGCAAATATTCTTTTATGTCATTTGTGTCACCTCCTGCTGTTTCATTGAGTGCTATTACTCATACATTGTTCCTCTTTGCCTCGTCTTGCAGTTGTTGGATTGATTTTTTTCTGGCTCCTTGTTGATTTTAAGAGAACCTTCCTTTCATGATCACTGGCTGCCATGCTCTCTTCAAGATCTGAAATTCTGTCTTCAGCTTCATTCAAGCGGTTTTTCAAGCTTTGAATGAAAGTTTTGATTTTCTGGAAATCTCTCTCAGTCTCTTTCATGTGTTCTAATTTCTATATTGCTCATGTAACATTTCCATGAGTGTCCTATGTTCCTCTATTTTTTATCTGTTACTTCTGTAGATGTGCAAAACATTTCTTTGAGTATTATTGTCATTTCATTTTTTGTTTGAGAGATTATGTCTGATCTGATCTCTTCTATGACCTGATGGAGTTGTTTCTTTACTTCCACTGCAATCATTTCAGCAATTTCAGCTGTGTGTTTAACAAGTTCTCCTGGACTTCTTCTGAGTGGGGTGAGGTTTTGAGATTGCATTTTAGTCCTTTGCCTTGTCATGTTTGGTGCCAGAAGCAGAACACTCAGTCTCCCTCTTCTCTGACAGTTCAGCAAAGGTTGATAGTGGCTCTAGGTTTCCTGATGGTCAGGCCTGCCCCTCAGGGTCTGTTGAGATGTGCTGCTTAGGCTGGGTTCTTCCAGTAGATGTTGAAGTGTACCTAGTCCTCCCAGGTCTCAGATGCTAGCTGTGATGTCAGATGATGGCAGATGGTTTAATCCAGAGACTCCTCACAATTCAGAGAATATGTATGATATCAGCCCCTCCAAATTCAAAGATCCAATCCAAAAGTGGGCATCTGAGATGAATACACACTTCTCAGATAAAGAAATACAAATGGCAAATAAATACAAGAAAAAACGTTCAGCATCATTAGTCATTTAAGAAATACAAATTATTACAATGAGATATCACATCATCCCAGTAAGAATGGCTATCATTAAGAAATTAACCAATAACAAATGCTGATGAGACTGTGGAGAAATAGAAACTCTTTTCCACTGCTGGTGGGAATGCAGACTGGTGAAACCACTGTGGAAAGCAGTTTGGAGATTCCTCAACAAACCAGGTCTAGAGGTCCCATTCAACCCACCTATTCCCCTTCTGGGTATTTTCCTAGATCTGAAAACATCATATCACAGCGATATGTGAGCACCTGTGTTCATAGTGGCACAATTTATAAGTGCTAAACTGTGAAAGCAACCCAAATGTTCATCCACTGAGAGTTGGATAAAAAAAAATTGTGGTACTTTTATATAATGAAGTATTACTCAGCTATAAAGAAAGATAAGCTCAAGGCTTTTATAGGTTAATGGTTACAACTAGAGACCATAGTCATATGTGAAATGAATCAGACCTGCATGTATAAGCAACGTATTGTCTCACTAGTGTAAGCGCCTGAAAGAGTGAGTAAAAACTACGAGGTATGATAGACATTGTGAAGTGAAAGGAAAATGCTCAAACATAATGGGCAACTGGGGTGTGGAAAAGGAGAAAGGAACGAAGAGGAAATTATGAATGTATATACAGGATAGATAACAGTTGTACTACTGTCTTCTATTGCTTTACTGAAAAGAACAGTTAATGATTACTTGTTTGATCATTATTGTATGTCTGTATTTGTTTTCATGAGAAACCACTTTGAAGATATCAATAGTAATACAACAACAATTGTTAATTTCCTACCACTTTTTCTGTAACACTTTATTGTTTGTATTGTTCTTATGCTATTTTGTAAATGGATGTCTGTTTGTTAATATGTTTTCTTCCTTTATTTTTAAAAGAAAAAACGAAAAAAAGAACAACAAAATAGCAGGAAAATTAAAACAAAGGAGTTGCCAACAGAAAAAGATTACAATGATAGGAATTAATCAACACCTCTCAGTAATATCTCTCAGTATTAATGGTCTCTTCAATTAAAAAATACAGCTTGGCATACTGAATTAAAAACAGAATACAAATGTCTTATCTAGCAAAGAAACTAACCTAATCCAAAGAGATATTCAACATTATAAAACATATGTTGTGCACCAGAGTACTGAAAACAATCAGGTGTAGTAATTTTAATCTCAGACAATGTAAAAGTCAAGAGCACTACATCCTACTTAAGAAAACAACCAAACATGAATGGAGAACATTTGTAAGTATCTATGCACCAAATACTGCAGCACCTATCTTCATTAAACAAATACTGGTGAATGTAAATGATCAAATAAATACTAATCGAGTCATAGTGAGACATCTAATACCATACAAAAAGATCAACTAAACAAAAATCTATATTTAAATATCAGAGCTGAACCATATCCTGAGCATATGGACTTACTAGTTATCTACAGAGCATTCAACTCCCCTATACATTCCTTTCTGCAACATGTACTTTGTCTAAAATAGATCACATTCTGTCCTCAAAGCCTGCTTCCATAAATGTGAAAGAATTAAAATCACCATGTTTACCATCAAACCACTGTTCAATGAAAATTGAAATCGAACCCAGAAAAAAAAAACCACAGAAAATTCAGAAGCACTTGGAAGCTTTTTCTAACCTACTTATGAATACCCAGTGTGTCAGAGAAAAAAAATCAAAGAAGAAATTAAGCAATTCTGGGAGTTAGCGGTAGTACCTATACAACACACTGAAAATGATGGAGAACATGTTTACAGTCCTAAGAAGGAAGTTCACTGCAACTAGTCCTCATATTAGGAAAATGGAGCAAGCTGAAATAAATTGCCTAATGAATTTTAAAATGGTTAAGAAACATTAAGATGTCTGGAAAATAGCAATTCAACCTAAAGTGAAATTTAAAAAGAAATTATAAAGATTAGATTGGAAATCAATGAAACTGAAGCTAAAAAAGTCAATAAAGTAGATAAACCTTATCCAAATTCATCAAAACAAAGAGAGAAAAGAGATCAGTGCAATTAAAATTAAAAAGGCAAAATAACAGCAGACACCATCAAATCCAGAAGATCGTAACCACTATGCAAAATTCTATTCCAACAAATTGAAAAATCTCAAGAGATTCTTAGGCTCATAAGAATTAACAGAGTTAACCCAAGAAGGCAGAAAAATGCTGAACAACTCAATAACAAGAAATGAAATTGACGCAGAAATTTAAGAACCTACGAAAGAACCCAACAACAAAAAATTCTAAAAATCTGATGGATTCATTACTGGATTCTATAAAACGTTTAGGGAAATTATATGACCAATATATGTGACACACACACACACACACACACACACACACACACACACATATATATATATATATATATATATATATATATATATACCCAATAAAACGGGCTCCCAAAATTTGTGCATCTTACACTCCTAGAGCACCCTCTAATTGTAAAAAAATGCTAATTTCAGATAAGGTCAGAAAAATGTCTACAAATGCTTGTTTTTATAGTTTCAACCCTAAATATGTCTCCTGCAGTTATGCAACTTAATTTAATAAACTACTGTATTAAAACCTTAGAAAGTGTAGGATATTTTGGAGGCATCTTAGGCATCTCAGAGCTGTAAGAACAAAACTAAGAACATGCCAGATAGCTACACACATGGTACAGTGATCTATTGTGGGGCAGGAATGCTAGTGCATCTGGGGGAGATGAGTTACAGTGCAATAGCCAATCCGCAGCAAGAGCTGAATAACACGCTCGGAGTGGCTACTTGCAAACTTTCCACTGAGCCCCTCCCTAAAAAATTACGGAGGACATTTCTTGTCTCTGACAAATTGCATAGGATTCTGTGAATAATTATTAGTTATGTTTTGAGGAAAAATGTGCAAATGATTGAGGCCAGAAGCTCTGGATCATGATTTAATGGGGTTAAAATGTACAGTACTCCTGGAACTCTCCAATGAAACTGAAAGAGAAGGAGTGCTTCCAAACTCATTTATGGAAGCCAGCATAGCTCTGACCCAAAAGCGAAACAGTCAGCTAAAGAAGAAAACCACAGGCCAATCTCCTTAATGAACATAGATGCAAAAGTCCTCAATAAGATATCAGTTAATAGAATGCAAGACATCATCAAAAAGATGTATGTATCATGAGCAAGTAGGTTCCATTCCAGAGTTGAAAGGATGGTTCAACATATGAAAATTAGACTTTTAAAATTTCTTTAAGCACTATATTTTAGGTTTTGGTGTACAGATTTTCACACTTTTTTAGTGTATTCCTAGGTAATTCATATTTTTAGTCTACTGGACATCGTACTTCTGAAATCTCAATTTCTAATTATTTATAAGAAACTCCATTGGTATATGCATATTGACTTTATATGCAGTATTATTACGTGTATCTCCCAACTTCTTGTACTAGTTGGAATTTCTATTCTAGTTTAATAGAATTAGAAGAAAAATGTCTTTATTTTTTATTTTACGGAAAAACTTCCTAGTTTGTAGGGTGTGTGTGTGTATCTGTGTGTGTTATACTGGCAATTAACTTTCTAATTTTTATATGTAATGGTAACTGACAGTCTTTAATGGATGCCCTTAATAGAGTTGAGTCAAAACCTTTATTTTCCTCATTCATTAGGAAATCTTCAGGCAAGAATCCTTGCAATGTCAACTGCATTTAAAAAGATATGATCCAAAACTAAGCAGTTTGGGATACAGAAATTACGACTAACTGTAAATTTACTCTAGGAAGTCTTAAAAGTAATAAAATAAGTGGACTGCTTAAACATCTATCTAAGAAATACATTGAATTGCTGAAATATAAGAAAAGTAAGACACAGGAAAAGTACAAAAAGATTCTCAGATAGTAGATGCATATTTTGTATGCATATCTGACATGATTTATTACCTGTAGAACGCAAAACTAAGCTAGCCAGACCCCACAGGAATCCACTGGAAACATTGTGAAACCATCCGCACAGGGACAACTGAATTGAAATTACGCCCCCTGGGGGAGAACACTGACTAAGAGGTGGGGACTTCAGGGAGGAGCAGCTCCTGCCCCGAGAGTCTGAGACTCAGCTGTCCATCTTCCTTACTGCCTACTCTGCAGAAAGAGTTGGTCTTGAATCCACGTCACATTTGTTGCCCCCAAGAGTGTTTGCTGTGAGTTTTGCTCCTCATGCTCACTAGGACAAATATCTGCTTTCTGAGAAGCACGGTTTCCTTGACAACCAATATATACTCTGTCCAGACAGACAGTGAGGAGGACATGTGAGACAGTTTTCATTTACGAGAGGAAAACCTATATTCAGCACAGCACTGACATTATTCAAAACCATCTTTATATCTACCTGCTGAAACCACTGGGACTGCAAAGGTGAATGAAGTCTGCTTCCTCACACTCTTAGTCCTCAGGCTAGCAATGGAGCTCCTAAAATGCTTATTTCCTTACTAAAAACGGTGTTGGGCCCTCTGCTTGGACCTCTCTATAGAATTATAGCCCCATATGACAGTCATAATTTCAGTGCATTGTGAATTTTATTAAAAAATGATGGATCATAATCTAGAAAAGTAGAAAATTTTTGTTCTGTGTCCCATCATATAAGAAGCTGAATACTGAGCTATTTTATGTCCAGAGGATTTATTCACATCTCTTCTTTCAACCTTATATTCAGATCCCGGCTTCCTCACTGACATTTCCTGCCAATACCACTAATTTTGAAATGAACAGTCTTAGAAAAAGCTGATACTCCTTCCTATGACTAGAAAACGCTTAGACTTTTTCCATTCAGCTGTAGTCTTCATAGAGGGCATTAGGAAACTGTCACAGATGGCAGCCTTTTATCTCAGTGTCAACTGAGGGCAGAAAATGACTTTTACCTCCTACTGAGGTAAAAACATGAAGCTGGGCATGTCAGTGCTGGCTATGGCTAGTCTGTGGCAGATGCAGAGCTGGGGTGACTGGGAGTCACCTGAATGAACAGGTCTTGCTACTTGACGTTATATTCAAAGAAGAGTCTGAGAAAATAACAGAGAAGCATTGTGATGAGTGGGTCATGGCTTCAGGTTATTACTCTACACATCTACTCTGTGAACACCAAAATTTCACACTGGCCCTGTTGGGCGCTGGAAGTCCTTCAGTCTGTGACCACAGTGAGAACATAAAGGCAGCCTTGGTTCTGGTTGGAGCTCAGCTTATTTGTGTTTGGGAGTTAGAGTGGCTGAGACTCTGGTCTCCCTCACTGCATGATGCGGCTGTTGGGAGGTTGCTCACGACCTCTCATGAAAAGAATGACTTGTCTTTGGATTGTCCCCTGTCCTCTTGATTACAGAAATCTACCTCAGCATTCAAAGACCTATTTTTTCGGGTGTAGACAGCCTACCCCTTTTCCTGGCATGTGTATAGGTTCAGAGTTAGGAAACTTATTTATTGATTTATCCTTTCTGGATATTAGTACCAGAGTGGAATTGGAGGTATAAAAATGTCTACCTCTTGAGGTCATGGTTAAGAGAGGCACTAAAATGTTCTTTGAGAAGGTCATTGTGCAGGAATCAGAGTGACTATTGAATTGTTAGTTTTTAGAAGGGGCATTCTATGCCTCTCCCTAATGTATGCAAATTGTCCTACAAAGAATATATGGATTTCAGCAAGTGGATTTATCAGCACATAGCACCCTTTCAGTGACCAGTGCAGAAACAGGAGTGCCATTGTCCATCAACGTCCCTTTCCCAATATATCCCTTCCATTTGGTACCTGTCTTACATAGCAACCCTGACAACTACTGTGACCCCCTTAGTATCCTTGAGGAAGGGACCAATTTTCCCAGTAGCTGTGGCATCCATTTCTAACCAATTCACTTTGTTAAGGTCTATAAAGGAAGGTACTATTGTTTCCTGTGTAATTTCAAAAGTATGTCTTGTAGATGTTGAAAGAATGTGAAAGTTTTGTGTTTAACCAAGGTTTTATTCATACACAAATTTTGGCAATAATTTTCTCTTTTTTTTTTTTTTTTTTTTTTGCTACTATGTCCTTCAAGAAAAAGCTTGATTTTTTTTTTTTTCAATTACTTACTTAGTCTAAACAGAGACTCAGAGAATCACATTCAGGATTCCAGTCTTCTCTCACCCATGTTTTCCACCAAATGAGGAGTAATTAGACATCAAAAATGTTATCCCAGTTAATCATCTTTGACTCCATGGTAACGACCAGCTATTAATTACAGCTGAAGATGTTTGTTTTCCTGTAAGGTCTTAATTTCAGGGAAATATGACCTTGTTTATTTATTATTATTCTTTGGTTCTCCATGGTTCCATTTTCTCCAGCAGGACTCCCTTCTTCCTGCATCTTTCTTATAAGCAATCTGGTCCTTTATGGTTCAAAAGGAAATTCTATTCCCGTCATTTACATTTCTCTCTCTATCCCTGAAACGAGCTCTGACTTCTTTCATAATATTAGAGTAATATTTAGGGAGAAAGATGTGGAAGCTTATTGCTGTTGGTGTTTTCTGATTTTGCCCAGTAAGAGATACAGTGAGTGTAGGTGTTACATACAGTTATGCACATAGCTTTATAAGGACCTCCTAAAAAGTGTATTCCTAAGGAAGTGCTAATGGTTTTATGGGTGTAGAGATGTCAAATTTATCAAGTCGTGCCTCAAAAAATCTGTTTAGAAGACACGGCTCCATCCTAATGTCTCAAATAAAGATCCAGCCTCATGTTGGTCTCTCCTCCTGGGATTGGTACTCAGCAGTGAGAGACCCGCCTCTCATTATCTCAGTACAGTTTCCATTTTCTAAAGCCTCAAATACACCTACAGCATTTTTAGGATAAATCATCTAGATTTTGCTAAAAGCAAATGCAGTGTGTGAAACTAATCCTTGCTGACAGTTTTAAGTGTTTTAAGGCAAATTTACCATTTAATGTTTTTGACAAATGCTTAGGTAACCCAGCTCTTTAAGGTACTAGACATTTTAATGATTTTTTTCATGCCTCTTTTCTATCAGTCATCCTCCATGCCAGACGCAGTCACAGGTCTGAGATTTTCTCATGGCTTAGATTGCAAACTTACTACAAATGGAACCATTCTTTTTTTTAACCTATTTAGTTTGCCCACCTACTGTTTTTGGGACTCATGAACCCTGAAGTGTATTTAGTTTAATATTTTCTGTGGCTATATTTTCATGCTTTTGATTATCATAAGTAAAACTGTCATGAATAATCTCTAGTCCTTTGTTTTTGATTAACATGTACTCATATATATTGATAAGATATAAAGGTGCCTTCATAAGATGTAGAGGGTTATAGTGAATTGTAGTTATTCTGCTGTGCTGTGAACACTGGAACTTACCCCTGTCTATATTTAGGCACTCATTATCAAACTTCCTGCTGCCGCCCACACCCTACACGTTCTGTTGTTCTTGGAATTTTCATCATTATTATCTCTGTCTAGAATATGTTTCAGTACTCTCTGCAGGGTTGGTCAGGTGGTCATGACTTTCTTTAGTTGTTCTTTGTTATGGAAGTATCTTACTTCTCCAGTAATTTGAAATACAGTTTTGCAGGGCACATCCGTCTGTGTTCAAAGTTGTTTTCTTTCAGGATTTGAAATGCTCCCTTCTAAGTTCTATGTCCGTAGAGCATTGTGTAGAGCTGGTTTAGTATTCATACATTTCTTCAGTTGTTCTTTGTCATGGAAGTACCTTATTTCTCCATCAACTTTGAAAGACAGTTTTGTGGGGTACATCGATCAGGGTTGAAAACTGGCTTGAAATACATTTCTCCAATTTCTCCTTGACTTGAACGTTTGTATTAGAAGTCTGCTATAATTCTGACGTACTTTTTCCATAGCTGATATATTTCTTTTTTCTAGATGCTTTTAAAATTTTGTTCTTGTGCTGAGTTTCTGTAATCTTAATGATTATACGCCTTGATGTAGTTTTATCTTGGTCATGACTATATGAAGTTTTGTATCCTACATTTATTTGTATGTCAAATTCTTTATCCATGTTTGGGAAGTTTTATGCCATTGTTTTTGTGAAGAAGTTTTTAATGGTTTTTGTGCTGTTTCCAGCTTGCTCACTGATTCCAATCAATGTTATGCTGTTCTTTGCTTCATGCTGTAGCTGTTGGATTGGTTTTTTGTGGTCTCTTTCTATTTTCAAGATTCTCTTCTAGATCTGGTATTCTATCCTTGCTTTCATTCAGTCTGCTGTGTATACTTTCAGTGGAGTTTTATTTTATTTTATTTTATTTAAAAAAATAAAAGTACAAAAACATATTAACAAACAGACACCAATTAGCATAAAAAATAGTACAATAACAACTAATTTATAGACAAGGTGACATGGTTTCAGCAGTGGTTATTTCTTTATCCATTGATATTTTCGAAGTGTAAATATATGAACAAATATACACACATGAAAAAAAGTCAGATAATTAATCCTCTCAACAACACAAAAAACACAAATACCAAAAATCCAAAGACAAAAAACAAAACAGGCAAACAACAACAACAACAACAACAACAACAACAAAGCCCCACCAATAGTTGCTGCTTTGCATATTGATATCTTCGAAGGGTGTGTTCAGGATAACACATTCAGACATACAAGACTGATCAAATAACCCGTCATCTATTATTCCTTAGCATTAAGTGATAGAATACAATAGTAGAACCATGTTAGCCCTCCTGCATATATGTATATTCATATATACATACATACATTTTTGTCTCTTTCTTTTCTCCTTTCCCTCGTCCCATCTGTTCTATGTTTTAGAACAGATTTCCTTCATGTCTCTTAGTTTATATTCCCACCCTAGGGTTCTTACACCAGTGATACAATACGTTGCCTGCACATGTATCGCTGATTTATTTCACTTATGAGTATGGACTCCAGTTTTGACCACTTGCCTACAAAGTCCCCAAAACTGTTTTCTTTATAGCTGAATAATATTCCATTATATAAAAATGCCACAATTTTTTAATCCATTCTTCTGTGGATGGGCATTTGGGTTGCTTCCACATTTTAGCTATTACAAATTGCGCTGCTATAAACATGGGTGCACATATATCAGAGTGATATGATGTTTTTAGATCTTCTGGGAAAATACCCAGAAGAGGAATAGCTGGTTTCAATGGAACCTCTAGACCTAGTTTGCGGAGAAATCTCCAAATGGCACTCCACAGTGGTTGCACTAGTCTGCATTCCCACTAGCAGTGTAATAGAGTCCCTATTTCTCCACAGCCTCGCCAGAATTTGTTATTGGATGGCTTTTTCACACTGCCCAGTCTTACTGGGGTGAGATGAAATCTCGATGTTGTTTTCATTTGCATTTCTCAAATGACTAAGGATGTGGAACATTTTCTCATATATTTATTTGCCATTTGTATTTCTTTGTCTGAGAATTGTGTATTCATCTCAGATGCCCATTTCTGGATTGGGTCTTTGAATTTGGACAGGTACATGTTTTTTAATTCTTTGTATGTTCTAGATAGAAGACCTTTGTCTGAGGGACAGCCACCTAGGATTTTTTCCCAA
>PVLD010023372.1:0-27503 GCA_004027595.1 Dinomys branickii | reverse complement strand
CTTCCCGGAAGTCCCTTGCTTTTTAACACATCAGGACCCTGTTGTTTAGTAGAGTGGGTCAGTTAGTGGCTTAGGGTTCCCTCTCATACCCACCCATCCACCTGTCCACCCGTCCATCCACCTGTCCGCCCACCCATCCACCAGTCCGTCCACCTGTCCACCCCTCTGTCAACCTGTCCACTACCAGTCCATCCACCTGTTCACTCACTTGTCCATCTGTCCACCCACCTGTCCACCTGTCTCCACCTGTCCATCCACCCATTTGTCTGCCTGTCCATCCACCTGTCTGCCGGTCTGTCCCCCTGTCCAGCAGTCACTGGCTGTGCACACCCTTAGCATGGTCCTGTTCCTCTGTCTCAGCAAGACCCGAAAGACCTGGCTGGTTCCATGGGTCTGGATGTGGGCCTGGCTGCCTGGCTGGGGTCCTGGTGTGTGGGGTCAGGGACAGGGCCAGGGCCTTGAGGGGACAGGGCAGGGACCATGCTCTGCATCCCTGCCACACTGGTAACCAAGTGTAGATCAGGGTCCTGGTCTGTACCTGCACCGGTTTATGGTGAGGACAGTCCAGAAGTACCCCTTTGTGTTTCTCCCTTGGACCTCCTCCCCCAGACTGTTCACTATGACCCCTTCCCAGCCTCCCACTGTGACCTCTCCTCCAGTCCCCTACTGTCCCCCCACCTCCCAGACCCCCTCTGTGACCCCTCTCCAGCCTCCCTCTATGACCCTTCCCCTAGACCCCCTGTGTCAGCCCTCCCCTGGTCCCCACAGGCCTTTTCCCCCACAGCACCCCCAACCTGTGCCCTGGGAGCCTGACGACCCCTGTGCCCAGGGTGTCCCACCTGTCCTCTGCCTAGAGAAGACCAGAGCAGCCCACGGCAGCCTGCCCCTCTCCACGGCCTGGATACTGCTGCTGCCCTCTGAACACACTTCTCTGCAGGCTCTTCTTCGAGGCACGGTGTCTGTGCTTGTCATTGCCGAGTGGCACCCCAGCCTATGTGCCAGGGAACCTAGTCAGGCCCTGCTGCTGTCTGGACCACCAGCCAGTTGTACGCTGACAGGCCATAGCTTTCCAGGCTAGGGTCACTGGTCCTCAGGCCCTGGCCCCATGGTACCTGGCTGTGCATCTGGGAGAGGTTACCACCCCCTCTCAGAAGGCCACTAGGCTCCCAGAACTGGACAGTTTTCAGCAGGTATTGGGCAGGAGGGGTCCTCCTGACTCATCAGCAGTCAGGACACAGTGGCCCGGGATGGTGTCCTGGGCTTGCAGGGGGACCTGGAACAGACACGGTTCTGCCGAGGCCCTGTGCTCTGGAGGCAGCACCTGTGGCCTGTTGACCTTGGGGTCCTGGCCTGCCTCCTCCCCCGCTGGGCTCTTGTTTTCCTTCTGAGGAGACTTCTCCTGAGCACCGCCTCTTGCAGTTCTGCAGAGCCCTGTGCATACCAGTCCCTTGCAGAGTAATAGCCTGTCCCTGTGGAATGAGTGCTGTGGCTTGGCAGGTGTGTGTAACACATGAGTGCAGTCAGGGTGCCTGCTTTATCCTTTCTCCCCTGGCAGGATGGGCTGTGCCTGGGCAGGGACTGTCTCTGACTGCATCACACCTGAGAAGCTCAGTCAAATCTATCGAATGATAAAGAAGCTCCCTTGGGGCAGGGGATGTAGCTCAGCAGCATAGCACCTACCTGGCAAGTGAAGGTCCTGAGTTCAATTCCCAGGACTAAAAAAGAAAGAAAAAAAAAGAAGCTTGCTTGGTTTTTAGGTAATTTCAGGTTGTGTGTGGTGGTGTACACCTGTAATCCTAGCACTCAGGAGGCTGAGGCAGGAGTATCACCACAAGTTTGAGCCCAGACTAGGCTACAAAGTGAGTTCAACGTCAGCCTGCACTTCATGGCGAGACCCTTTCTCAAAAAACAACAAAAAATTACAGGCGCAATTTGTTTTCTTTCTGGTTCTCCTAGTTAAACTGCCAGGCCATCTTCCTGCCTCAGCCTCTTTCCTGACTGCTGGAATTACAGGCATGTGCCACCACACCTGGCCTGGGCTGGAGCTGACCAGGCTCCCCCTCCAAGGCTCATCCGGGAGCACCTTGTCCCACCCTCACTCCTTGAGCTCTCTGGGCTGCGTTGTGTCCCTGCTGGGTCCCCCAGGTCCCCACTCTTACTGCTTCTGCCTTGAGTCCCCCGTCCCTGTGCAGTCACAAAGGTCATCAATGTTCTCATTTATCTCAGCCCACAACCAGTCTCGGGAAACGGACTATCTTGGAGGGGTCTGGTCCAGGTCCACTAGCACCCATCCAGGGGTCAGAGGGTCCTGTGCACAGGCCTGCAACTTGACAGTTTCTCCCTCTCTCTCTCTCTCTCTCTCTCTCTCACACACACACACACACACACACACACACACACAGCAGCCAATTGGAACAAGACCTGGAGATGTTTACACACATTGACTTAGCATGCCCTGTCCTAGGACCTGCTCTGTTGGATTTGAAAAATAAGAACAAGAACAGAAATATTTGTTTTATAGCTCCACTGAGACCCAGCGCCCCTTGAGCACATCCTGTACTTTTGGCAGTACGTTGACTGGATATTTAAAAGCTGTGAACTGTTCTGAAAATTTCACATACTGGGTTTGGGCCATGTGTGTTTGAACAAAGTTCAATTACTGTGCTGTGGCCTGCCTGGAACCCGGCTTGCACGATGAAGGCGCAGTGCAGGGTCAGCCCAGCTGAGCTGCGGTGATGACTTGCTTTCCACATTAAAGGTGCCCCAGGCCACATGTGTTCTGGGCACCAGCAGAGGACAAGGGCGTCAACCCAGGGACCCCAGCCAGTGTCCCCATGCAACTGCAGCCAGTGCCCCTCAGCTCGCCACCCCCCAGAAGAAAAGCCTGCAGAACGACCCCTTTCTTCTCATTTCTTAGTTTAGAACTTGAGTGCCTGATAACTTCTGTAGCTCTTTCCCCTGTAGAAAACCAATTGTAAAACTTATGAGGCATTCCCAATATAACACTGGAAAAAGGACAGATATCCCTGTAACTTCTGCTCAGAATTAGCAAGTAACCCACCCACCCCTTATTGTCTCTTGTGTGTCTTCTCTTCTCCCAGGCCGAAGTCTCCACAGTACTGTGAGATGGAAAGTTAAGTTCTGAGGTGCTTAACACACTTGAGCCAAAGCTTCTGGCGCCACAGCCTTCTTTAGCAGAGAATTCTGAGCCTTCCCCGTGTTGACACAGATGGGGGTTCTGGCCTGTACTGCACATGGGGTCCCCAGAATACACAGAATGGGACTGGGGGAGCCAGGGCAGTGAGTGGAAAACCGCATGGACGACTTGGGACAAAGCCAGAAGAGATGAAGTGTCTCCATGCTTCATGAGGGGTAGTTTGGGTTGAGTTAGAACTGTTTCCTCCTGGCATATCTAGGAAAGGCCAAAACAATGGAGTGATTGCCTTTTGTGTTGTTTTGGTTTTTGAGACAGGGTCTTGCTCTGTAGGCCAGGCTGGCCTTGAATTTGTGATCCTCCTGCCTCAGCCTTCAAATGTAGCACTGTAGATATTCCTCATTTAATGACCTACCTGTTTCACGACTGTTTGGACTCACAGCCATCTTCTTTTCCCCAGTTCTGCACATCTCGACCTCAGAGCCTTGGTGTCTTGTTTTGCACGGTGCCCTTGTTACACACACAGCATTGAGATTTTTGCTGACCGTGCTGTGCAGTACAGCACTGGAGTTCTGTGTCCTGTTCCCATCACAGTCGTGCACGTAAGAGTGATTTGAATAAAAGCCAAGTCACCAAGTTTGTTGGGACTGAGTCTTTGTTCCGAATGTTGTAACGCACCCACTGCATGCTCCTCCGCATTTAGCAGCTCGACTGATTCGATGGAGACCGAGCTTGTTCACTGAACGGGGAGTCTGTACCACTGTGCAGCCCACGCCCTGCTTGTCTGATCGTCTTCTAACTTCCGAAAAGCAATGAGTAGCAGTGCTGTTCTCCCAGGAGTCAGCTTGTGGGCTGGATCGTTTGGAGCCAGAACCCTAAGGAAGCTCCGCCCATCGCAGGCTTTCCTGAATTTGCCGCAACTGGGTCAGTGTGTCAGTGTCCTGGGTAGAGCCATGACAAAAGTACTGAGGCTCAATCTGTGTTTCTCCCCAGAAAGCCTTCTGCACAGTCTTGTGACAAGCAGGAGGCCTGGTTTGTTCTTGATAACGCTCATCCATTTGCGAACTGCAGAACCCCAGGGGAGCCAGGAACGAGGCTGAGGGGCCAGAGCAAAGGGGACACGCTGGCTCTGGAGCTGTGGTCCACAAGCCACCAGGGCTGGGCTCCTGTTCTGGGCAGGGCTGCTAGCTCATTGCAAGGTTGCAGTTTATGGCCCATGGGCCTTTCTCACTCCTGAGGCAGGGTTCAAGTATCTTAAACAGAATTCCCGCAGGAAGGGCTTAGGAGGTCAGCCTCGAGCTGGACCATGAGTGCAGCCTCTTGCAGCCTCCCTGTGCCGATCAGCCTCCCCGCTTGGTGGTAAACCTTGCTTGGCTGAGTATCGAGAGAGCTGCTGGGTTAAATGCTGCTGTCTGTGCGCGGTGACTGAGGAGATGGCTCTTGTCACTGTGACAGGGCCCAGGCTCCTCTGCCTGGAGCAAAGAAATGGAACAGGGCTTCTGGATCACAGAGAAAAGAGACAGGAAACCTGTAATGAACATGAGGCCGTGCAGGCCCCGACGTAACTCATCAGAGTGCGTTTACAGACACCAGCGAAGAGGGTGGATAACAAAAGCATGACGACTCCTCCAGCGTGTCACTTCAGGAAAGAAGCCTTGAATTGCTCCTGTGGGAAGGGTTGATGGTTCCTTTGTGAGTTCAATCTATTGTTTTAAAACATAGTGTTACCAAATACAGGTCCAGCTATACCAGGAGGGTGGTGTGCGCCTGTAATCCCAGCACTCTGGGAGGCCGAGACAGGCAGATTGCAAATCCACACCCAGCATGGGGAATTTAGCAACTTAGTAAGACCCTGTCTCAAGATTTTAAGAAAGGGATGGAGATGTAGCTCAGTATAGAGGGTTTGGGATCAATCCCTAGGCGCCCCCCAAAAGAGGGAAAAAATCAATTTTTTAAATTTGTTTTTTCTGAGACAAGATCTCATTCTGGCTGGCCTTGAACTCATTATGTAACTCAAACTGACCTGAAGGGATCTTCCTGCCTCATCCTCCTGAGTTCTGGGTCACAGGCATGTGCCACATGCCTGGCAGTATCAGTTTTAAAAAAACAGTTGTCTCAGCAATCACTGTAGACAGTGTCTTGCAGTAAGAGCAGCAGCGAGCCTGGGAAGAGTCTGTCCCCTTTGGACTGGTATTGGTGGCAGGACGGCTCCGTCGGGCTGGGCAGGCCTGGACGTGGCACTGGCTCTGTCTCCCTCTCTGTGTGTGCCTGTGTCCCACATCGTCTGTAGCAGGGCAGAGAGGAGCCCAGCTCTGTGACCCTCCCGGCCCTAGGAGGAGCTGTCCACACCCTCAGAAGCAACGCAGACAGGCAGCGGCACCCTTGCCTTGGGCTGTGTCCCCTGCAGGGTCTAGGCCCAGGGTCTGCAGACTTTCACCTCAGTAGCGCCCACCTCTGCCCTAGCCACTCAGCTCTGATGCGGCGGGTAGAGCAATGTCCTGCAGACAGCACAACCCAAGTCAGTGAGGCCAGATTCCAAGGCTTTACTGGCTTTGCCTGTCTTCTGACCTTCCTGCTGAGCCTCTGCCCTGAGTCCTTGATGCCGAGCGCTGGAGTCTTGGCAGTTTCAGCCAGCAGAGCTGCCACTTGCTCTGGGACCTGATCAAAGCTGACAGCCATGGATGTCACTTGGTAAGTGGCTCAGTGTGGTATCCAGTTGTGGTAGGAGCCCTCTGGCATGGTGCACGCCTGTAATCCCAGCACTCAGAAGGCTGAGGCAGGCAGATCACCATGAATTTGAGGCAAGCCAGGGCTACATAGTACGCTCAAGGCAGCCTGGACTACATAGGGAGACCCTGTCTCAAAACAAGCATACGTACACACAAACAACAAATGTGGGAGGAGCTGCCTCCAAAGCCCAGAGGCTCTGTAGATGCGTCTGTACAAAGGGCAGGGCCTGGGTTCTTGTCTCTCACCCTTTGCTCTTGTGCTCCACAGAGGTGCAGCTACTCCGTCTCAGGAACACAGGGGCATCCACGCCCAGACACTGTGATGCCCCACCAGAGGGTGGCCTGCGAGGTCCTGACATTGAGCCCTGAGCTAAAGCAGTGTCAGACGGGAGAGACCTTCAGCTGCAGGCACCGGCGTGCTCACCCTGGTACTCTAACCCGGTTCCGCGTCCATCCACTCCAGCAGAGACCCAGGTTTGAAAGAGAAATTCCTACAAAAGTGCAGCTGTACCGTGGAATGTGAGAGAATTCCCATCACTCTTCAGGACTCACATGTGTAGCAGTCTTGGAATGGGGCTGAGATAAGAATCATCCCTCTGGGATCTTTGAGAGTTCTGCCAAGGCGAGCCTTCTTGGGGCCCACTCATGAGTGCAGACACTTGAGGCCCAGCTGCCTGAGAAGGCCTGGCATGCTGGACTCCGCAGTGCTCTGCTCTAAAGTGACAGGCTTTTGTCCGCTAGGTAGTGGTCACTCTGTGAGTCACTCTTTAGGCCTTTACCACCTGACTGTGTGTCTTCCTCATGCCACTCTGAGAGTTTATATGCGTGGATTTCAGGGTGCTCAGAGTTGAATCCAGGGCTTCCACTGAGCTCCTCTCCTGACATCTGGATTTCTCAGTGCATGTTCATGAAGCATTCTATGTGCTTCTTTACCCTTTGGTTTCTGTGGATGGACAGCTGGCCAGTGCTAAAGGTTCTGTGCAGTGCTCGGATGAGGCTGCCTCCTTTCATTGGCGTGTGTGTAATCTGTCTGACTTCTGCTACTTGTATGGTCTTAGTATCCAGCGATGCTCAAGGCCTAGACCCATTTATTTGCTGGAGACTTCAAAGCTGTGATAGTCTGTCATCTTGATTCACATTAGCTGGAGTAATTTTAGAAGGAGACACTTCTTATCTGTAATTTGGTTAGAATAGGTCAGTGCTTGATTCTTTGCTTTAATTTACACTGTTCTGAAGGAAGTGACTTGGGTTCCTTTTTACCCTTAGAAAGTGACCAATTTATTGTTTTCTATTTTAGTATTATTATAAACTCATAAACTTGCACATGTTTGATGAGTTAGCTTGTTGTTTTTGTTGAAATTGAAATGGCCCCACCCAGTGGTCAGCCAGCAGGGACCTCCTGGTGTTGGTCCCATCCCAGGGCCTGTGGCAGGCACCCTAGCCATTTTCCAGAAACGCCAGCTTCTGCCAGTGGAAAATGTTATTTTGAAGCCACAGTCTGGGCCCCAGGGTTGCTCATTTTTACTGACTTGGTCATAGTTGATCATTCATACTGATATTTCCAATTTATATTCAGGCCACAGCATTTATACACTTATTTACATCATTTTTACAATGTCTACATTTCTTTTCTTACACACTGAGAACCCCGGCTCTCAGGAACCTGCTAGACCGGCACACTCCAGAGTTATCTACTCACTGGGTACACTGCACATGGCACAGAGCAGCGATACTCAGACTGCTACCTCTGTTGGCCACGCTTACTGAAAGTGTAATATAAAATATTTTATATTGCATGTCCTATCTCCATTCTCCCTGGTAAGATGGCTTCAGTGCATCTAAACTGTCAGACGCAGGAACATTGGGTGAGGAGCTGGGTGGCACGGTGAAGCGTGCACCCTTCAGGCCTTCATGACCGCCTGGTTCGAGGGTGGAGGAGCAGGCCATGCGTAACATTTCCACTTCAACACCACGAACTCCTGTTCTCCCTCTTCTCCATTTTCATCAGCACTGGATGTGTGTGCTGCAGGGTAAATGCTTTCATAGTACGTATACACAGGCATCTTGACCCTTTCTGGGTCCCCCTTCCCTCCCCGCCCTGCTCTCTCCCCCATCCTCAGCTCCCTTCTCATCCTTTCAGAGAACCAAATCTGTGAGGCTTCAATCCTTTGTACGCTTTTTTTTTGTACTGGGAATCAAACTCAGGACCTTGCCCTTGCCAGGCAGGCACTACACCACTGAGCTAAATCCCTGGCCCCTTTGTATGCTTTTTTAAGTCTGCTTCTTTCCAATCTTTTTACTGCCGTTCTTCTAGTACATTGGCATCTGAATTGCTCCTGTCTGTCCAGGCCCCTGGGGAGCACCCTCAGGTCTCTTACTGGGCTCCCTATGTCCCTGTAATGAGCATATTCACAGCTGCCAGCTCCCCTTAGCATTGCTTTCCTGTGTCCATGGGTTTGCCATCTTGTCATTTGATTCTAGGGACTTTAAAAAATTTCTTTCCTGATTTCTTCTGTGATCTGTTGAGTATTCAGTAATGTACTGTTTAATCTCCATGTGTTTGCATAGTTTCTGTGGTTTCATTTGTTGTTGATTTCTAGCTTCTTTGTCCTATGACCTGATAGTAAGCAGGGGATTATTTCAGTTCTTTTGTATTTATTTAAACATGGTTTATGGCCTCAGATCATATTCTATTTCGAAAAAGTTCCATGTACTGTTAAGAAAAATGTATATTCTGGTTTTGTTGGATGAAACACTCTACAGAGATCTGTTTTTTTTTTTTTTTTTTTTTTTCCGGGACCGGGGATCGAACTCAGGGCCCTAGTGCTCAGCGGCAAGCACTTAGCCCACTGAGCTGTACCTCCAGCCCTCTACAGAGATCTGTTAAGTCTATTTGTTCAATGGTGTGGTTTAATTCTGATGTTTCTTTATTGATTTCTTGTCTGGTTGACCTAATTATGATATTGGGGTATTGACATCCCCCACTATGATTGTACTGGTGTTTACCTGACCTTTTAAGTCCAGTAGTTTTTGTTTTATGAAGTTGGGTGCACTGACATCTGAAACGTAGGTATTTACAGTTACTGTCTCTTCCTGTTGAATTGTGCCATTATCAGTATGGAGTGACCAGCTTGGTCTCTTCAGGTCGGTTTTGGCTTGAGGGTGGCTGTGTCTGAAAATGGGATAACTACTCTTGCTTCTTTTGGGACTCGGGCTGAATGGAGTATCATTTTCCATCCTTTCACTTCCAACCTATGTACTTTCGGCTGAGATCTGTCCTGTAGGCAATATATGGTTGCACTTTTGGAGGGGAGGTCCAGGCTACCAGTCTGCGCCTTTTGAGTAGGAATTTGGGACCACTGATAGTGGCGGTTGTTGGAAGGTGTTTACGGAACCCTAGCATTACATCATTTCTCCAGGGCTCACCCCTTTATTATTTTCCCTTTGTTTAACTGCTGTCCCAGTTAGATGTGCACTTTCCTTTGGATTCATTAGTGCTGTGCCTCCATCTAGGGTTCCCTCAAGCATTTCCTGTGAGGCTGTTCAGTGGTTACATATTGGTTTAGAACTCTTTGCTGTGGGAAGTCTTCACTTCTCCATCAATTCAGAAGGCCAGTTTTGCAGCATGGAAAACTCTGGGTTGATGACTGCTTTCTTTTAGTGCTTGAGAAACTCTCCTGGCCGTTAAGGCTTGTGCTGGGAAATCTGTAGTCATTCTGATCAGCTTGATTTTATAGGGTACTTGCTGTTTTTCTCTAATAGCTTTTAGTATTTACTCCTTTTGTTGAATTTCTGGAATTTTGATTATGTGGTAAAGATGGGGTTTTTCCTGGTAGTGACTGTTTAGAGTTCTATATATCTCTTGTACTTGAATATTGAATTTTTCCCTAGATTTGGAAAATTTTCTGCTATAATTTTAGTGAATACATTTTTTATGCCTGTTATGGTTTGTGTCTGGATGTCCCCCCCAAAGCCTCATGCAGTCATGGGGCAGGCTTCTAGAGTTTAGGGTTCATCCATGGTCCAGTGCTTGGATTATGGGTATGAATGCTACATCTGCCTTGGGGCAGGTAGTTTGCGCACAATATAAGGAGGGAAAAGGCTTGCTCTTCCAACCACTGCTCTTCCCTCTTTGCTCTTGCTGCTTTTGCTGTTTTCCAACTCCAGGAACTGCTGCCCTCTGCCGTGTGCCACTCTGCCTTGGAGCCAGCCGAGTACAGACTGAGACCTCTACAGACTGTGAGTAAATAAACCTTTCCTTCCTTCATTTGGGTGTTGGGTATTGTGTCTCAGCAATGAGAAAAGTAACCAAGACAATGTCTTCTGAGTTATCTTCTAATTTTTTGTTTATTCCTATAGTTCTGAGGTTAGGGGTTTTTGTTGTTGTTTTTTGAATCATCTAGCAGTTGTTGGACCTAACTTGCATGGTGCCTTATCATTTTTAGGATATCACTGAGTTTGTGATCTACTACATTCACCTTGTATTCTATTTCTGACAGTGTGTCTTCACCTTGGCCAGGTCTGCTGCCTGTGCTTTCCATTTAATTGTTCATACCGTGTATCTCTTCTTGCTTTCGTACATTCTAATTGTTTTCTGAAGTGGTCATCCATGTCTTGTGTTAACTCAGTTTACTTTTTATTTCATCTTTAAGCTTATACAATATTTTATAGTGGTACCTCAGTTCATGAACTTAATTCTTTCCATAATTCTGCTTGCAAACTGAATAGGATGAGAATCAAATTTCCCCATGAAGTCAACAATGAACCCAACCATTGAATTTCATTCAGTTCTCATCTCATTCAGTTTGCAACCAGAATTGTGGGGAGAATTAAGGCTGTAAACAGACATCACTACACAGCAGAACCCTCTATCTATTTAATTAGGTCCTCTTTGAGCTCATTGAGCACCTTACACATTTGCTTATGTTTCCTATTTTATCCTTTCAAACCTTTTGACCATCTGAGTTTTTCAGTTCTTTGCCTGTGTCTTCCGCTACTTCCGTGTCTGTGAGATCCGTTATGGGTTCTGGAGGCATCTTGTTGCCTTGCTCTCCCACGCTGCTGTTCTTTCTGCATTGCAGGCTGAAGAGCAGTTAGGACACAGGAGCTGGTCACCATGTGGAGCTCGCTCCAGTGAGCTTCTGTCTCCCTGGCTGGTTGCTGGGTCTGTTTCAGTGCTTTTCCCCTTTTCAGCCTATTCAGTGTCATATTTCACGGTCTTCCCAGTGTCCAGTCTTCTGGGGGCTTCATCTCTAGCCACTCAGAGACAATGAACTGCAGTAATGTTTGCCACACAAAGACAAACCAAGCAATGTCACACAGTAAAATCAGTTAAAAGCAACAACTACACCACCATTAATAATAGAAAAGAAATCAGCAACAATGATATGTCGACAGACATATCATCAGAATGAAAAGTAGCTACCACGATGCCATCCTTAATAACAGAAAAGAGTGTGATAATGTGCACACAAAGACCAACAAAGTACTGGTGCACAATATCTACTGAAAGCAATACTTATGCCACTATTGACAATAGATAAAACTCACCAATAATAAAAATAGTATAAAGTCCACTAAGTTAACAAAGCTTATTAGTAATAAAAATAATACGGCAGGAGAAGGGGAAAATGAGAGAAGTACAATTTGAGAGAAAAAAAGAAAGGGACAATAAGAGAAAAGTGAGATAAAAAACTAGGTTAAAGAATAAAAGAAAATTAAGAGAATTAGGTAAAACTATCAGAAAAAGATAAACAAAAAAAAGACAAGAAAAATAAAACCAACATGCAAAAGATAGCAGGGAGGGCTGGAGGTACAGCTCAGTGGGCTAAGTGCTTGCCGCTGAGCACTAGGGCCCTGAGTTCGATCCCCGGTCCCGGAAAAAAAAAAAAAAAAAAAAGATAGCAGGGAAAGCAACAAAAACAAAGAAAAAGAGAAATGAGTCCAAAAACCTGCCCCTTGTGTTTGGGTGAGTGGTTCCTCTCCAGAGTCTGTGGTACTGGAATCCACCAGACACAGGCGAGGGACAGTGAATCACCCCTGGGGCCTCTTCTGGGTCCAGGGCCAGGTTTTCTGTGTGGATGCTGAGCCCTGCCCTGCTTTCCCACTGGGTATGGTCACCAATGGTGTGGTGTCTGCCTTGGGGCTGTATTCACACCAGCATCTTTTAGTGTTTGTACTCTTCTGTGCACCCCAAGTCATTGTCTCTGACCACATTTATGGCCTGTAGTCTTGTGAGGTACCCGTCTTGCTCCAGGGGCTTCTCTGTCTGTACACCCAGGATTTGGCAACTGTCCAAACCAGGGTAGATCCCTGAGCACAGTAGCAGATGGGAAAGAGTTTGCTGTGCAGACCACTGAACTCTGTGCTAGACACAGACAGGAGAGGGTGGAGCAGCAGTCTGCTGGACCTAATGTCAGCATTTTCAGACCCAACTCCTTTTAAAAAAACACATGTTACTGGCCTGGCCTGTCTCCACAGAGAGCAGGACCACTGTGTCCATCACACAACTTGAGCTTGCCAGTGCTTAAACCTCTCACAGGGTCTGTGGCTGTCTTGTCCCTTCTCTGTGACTGTCTCTGTCTCTTTTTTAAATTTAAAGACAGTAGTTCAGGCTGACCTGGACTCATCATGTAGCCCAGGCTGGCCTTGAACTTGTGGTGATCCTCCTGCCTCAGTCTCCCAAGTGCTGGGATTATAAGCATGTACCACCACGTGACTATCTCTTATGGTGGCCTCCCACCCCATCTCTGTGGTAGGGTGACCCTAGGGATCCCACACTGTAGTTGTTCTGTGATGATTCCCACTCGGCCTTAAACGATAAACCCGTTACCAAGATGTCTCCTGATTATGTCTCTCCCAAGCAAGGTGGATGCTGGGGGGCCTCGCTCCATCTCCAGGCTGCCGCAGGGAAGGACTCACTGTCAGAGTGAAAGACCAACTGTACTTGCAGCATACAAGTCTGCGGGCTCTGCTGGGGGCTGGTGCTGCTGCTCTGCTGTTCCGCCCTGGCCCTGGCCGGCTCTGGCTGACCTCGTATTTGTGGAGACAGCTCCCCTCCCTGGGAGCCGGGTTAGCGTTCTGGGTGCTTTGCCTCCTCTCTGCATTGCCCTGCGTGTCTCTGTGATTTTCTGCGGGCTCTTTCCTGATTCCTGGAGCTCTACTTCACTTTCTCTCTGGGTGTCTCAGCTTCAGGGCTGGAGGGACTGTTGTTTGCTCCCAGCCTTGGTCTTTACGTCAGCATTTCAATCCCATGAACTCCTTCAGTCTCTGCATTTCCCACCCTGCGTCACGCCTGGGAATTCCTGACTTTGCAATGTCATTTGAGATAGGCTTCTTTCAAAACCAGTTTCCATTTGGCCAACTGAGCAAACAGCTGTATACTCTTGAATCACCAAATTCAAAATTTCTAGCAAATACCTTTCTGTTAGTAATTCCTGCTCTTTGATCTAGCCTGACCCCCCACCTGAAGCCACTGTCACACAACGTCTCCAGGTGATTGTGAATCTAAGAGGCCACTGCACATCTTAGAGGGCCACCTCTGTCTTCTCCTTGAGCCATGACAGGGGTGACCCTTGCAGGTCAGGAGGCAGCAGGAGGGTGATGTGGAGCCTGAGGGTGCTCGGCACCTTGGAAAGGGGTCGCGCTGGGCCCCTGCATGACACTGCCAGTTCTGTGGCTGGCGAGGAAGGGCCGTTTTGCTGGGAGGAGAGCCGCAGGTCCTGGCAGCAGCTGGGAGTCACATTCCTCCGAATTCACTCCCATGTGCCGACCTTGGTTCTGGGTTCTGCTCCCTCCCAGGCAGAGTCCATCTTGCTCATAGAGGAGCTCAAGAGGCTGCAAATGCAATTGAATCTGTAATTCAAACTTCGGGTCAGATTTGGACACCATCCCATAGGCTTCAGAGATTAGAGACTGTCCGATGACTGGTAAAGAAATTCTAATATTTTTATTTCGCCTTGAGATTCACCTCTAAAGAAATTTCAAAGTCTGAGCGTATATTTGTTTTCCATAAGCCTCCAGAGCTTGGGAGTTGTTCAGCTAATGCACAGACCTTGGTGGTTCAGTGAAGCCCACTGAAAATCCATCAGGGTGCCACGGACAGCCAGCTTCCAGCTTCCATTGGGATTTGAAGTGTCTGCACCCTCAGACCCAACCAAATCGGCTGGTTCATCCCAGAGGCCCATAGTTAGAGGTTGTTGTCCGTAACCACTTCCTGTTTCAAAGCTACATTTGCCAAGATTTAACACGGGAGAGAGAAAACATGCTGGGTACTGTGAGCATTAACGGGTCACGTGTCGGAGGTGGGGATGTTGACAATGCTAAAGTAATATAGATCAGAAGGCACCCCTATACTGTGATGCCCAGCGCTGTCACTGCAGTCACACCTTGCAATCAGGTGTGGTGTGCAGGTAGCCTCTCCTCCATCACCACTGAAATCTTCCGGACGCCTGTACAGGGGCCCAGCATCCCGGTCTGGTCCCCGTTTCCACAGCTGCATGGTGATGCTTATGTTTGTGAAGCTCTGTCCATGTGTCCCTAGGACCTCTGTGAAGGCAGTGAGAGCAGAGCCGGCTATGCATGGAGCCCAGCAGCAAGGGCGGGGACAGAGCCCAGCACCCGGCCTCCACGGTCTGCTGTGCTGGGTTGGTGTCTGTGGACGTGGAATGGGGCTGCACTGTGAGAGGTGGAGGCTAGGCCCCTGGACCTTGCATGGAATGACGTGAGCAGACCAGGACGGCAGCTGGGGGAGAGCCGGGGAAGGGAGGTTTCCATCTGGAGGCCACAGTTCAAGCGTCACCTGAGCTGCAGTGAGGGGGCCGAGTGGAGGAGATGGGCCGCGGCTGAGGACAGTTTGGCTCAGTGGGCACAGCCAGCTTGTAGGGGCCTGACATGGGAGCCAAGATGGGTGCACCATGGCCCTGGGAGTGCTGTCTGTGCAGAGCACTGCCTGATGTCCACAGAGGGGCCACATGCAATCTTCCTTTCCTCAGAAGCAGAACTGACCAGGGGGCCCCTGTGTCTTTCACTGCTGTGAGTGGGTCATGCCTGGTGTGAGGTCCCACTGCTCTATGTGGACCTGGCTGTCTTCTGGTCACTCTGAGATGCGCATCCTGCTCTCTGAGGGCCTGGCACTGAGCAAGTGGGGATTCCATGTGCCTGTCCACGCCTGGTCCCCGTGGTGTCCCCTGTCTCCACAGCCAGTTGACCTCCATGACCAAACTCCAGCCACCTGGACCCTGCCTTCTGCAGCCTCTGAAACATCAACTGCCTGCCTGGTGTGGTAGTGACTGCTTCCCAGCTGTGGACTCCCAGCTGTGGGAGGCTGAGACAAGAGGGTCTCAAGCAAGCTCAAGCCCAGCCCAGAAAACTTAGCTTGACTTTGTCTTAAATTACAACGCAAAACCAAGAGGGCCAGCCCGGGCTGTTCAATCTTCAGAGCTACACACCTGAGAGGGTATGTTCTCTGGTGGGAACACAGCCTCTGCTTGGGGTGCCCTGGTGCTCAGGCCCTATGCCATGTGCAGAACCTCAGCCTCACTCCTGCCACACATTCCCTGTCCCAGTGACCGTGCCACCGAGTAAAGGTGATGTGTGTCACAGTGTGCAAATGTGACCAAGATACGCCCGGAATGCGTCCCTGACCACCCTTCGACCCCACAGCCATGCACAACCTCCCTTTTTAAAATTTTGTTTTTTGAGACAAGGACTCTTATGTATTCTAGGTTGGCCTCAAACTCTTGGTGATCCTTCTGCCTCAGCCTCCTAGTGCTGGGATGGGAGGTGTGAGCCCCCACACCTGGCTGTTTCCTATGTAGATGATATGGAGCTGCTGCATTCTCAGATCCTGGTCCTCACATGCCCCAAAGTGTCCCCCAGAAAGCACAGTGGAAGAACATTTTCCGACGCTGTGCTGAGACTCACCTGCGGGTGTCCTTCCCCAGAAGCTTGAAGCCTTTTGGTGCTCCACTCCCTGCAGCCTCTGAGCGCAGCCCGCCTGTGCCCCCTTCGCTGGAGCCCTGCACGGTGACTGGCGAGATGGGCTAATTAACGACCACACGTGCCCTGGGTTCCAGGCTGCACCGGGAGGCAAGCATTTGCATTTTGAATGAAGCTGTGCAGACTGCAGCTTATTGATCACCCGGACAAAGTGGGATAATTCCAGAGAGGATGCGGTGTCCACACTGCAGGGTTGGCTGGAGGTCTTGGGCCAGGAGGGCAGAGACCAACCCTGAAGTGCTCAAATTCTTGGGCACTGCTCTCACAGCACGATTGCATCGTAGGAGAATTGGCAGGTGCTGAGGAGAAAGAGAAATATCCTGGATCCCAGAACCGTTTACCGTTCCTTCACCCTTTCACCCAGTGCCAGGCCACAGTGGGCAGGCTGGGCAGTCAGAGTGCAGCGGACCGAGTGAACCAGTGGAGGATCAGGAGGCTTCAGTGCCCCGCTGTCCCGGTTCTGAACAGGGTGTTCTACTGGGGCGGCCTTTGTCACCCCCTGCGGATGATGTCAGATGCTCATCTTCCTCATCTATCATCTGTCACCTACGTATCTACCAATCATCTCCCTATCATCTGTCCATCCATCTGGCAGCACCGAGGATCGGACCCACAGCCTCCTGAAAGCCAGATGCGTTCTTCCCCATGAGCTGCACCCGGCCCTCTGTTTTCTGTCGGTTTCTGGCTTACGTAATTTCTTCCACTCATGTCATTAACTACGTGCACTGATGTTGCCTCTAGTTCCTTCTACTCCATAATGTTTCTCTCCCCCCGCAATTATCTTCTTGCTTTTGCGAGACTGGGCAATGAGAGACATAGAGAACACCAGATTAATCCGTTCTCTCTTTTTCCTCAGCTAGGGATAAAAACAGAGCCTTTTGAAAAGCCGTCAAATCAACAGTAATTTCAAATTTTCACAACATTAAGAGGCAGAGCGCAAAGTGAGTTTGACACGCTGAAGAATGCTGTGTGCCTCCCGGCTGGCAACAAACACACCCCCATGTCAGAGGGCTCGCCTCTCACGTGTTCCATGAAATGGAGCCAGGGCCGTTGAGTAATTAGCATTAACCTGTTGGGAAAGTCTTTCTGCCCTACGTGGTTGATTTCCAGTGGGGAGACTAATGAAACATTAAAGACCACGTGAGCTGCTTTTGTAACTGCAGTTTCTAGCTGTATTTACAGGTGTGTGGCTCACTCGGGGCAGGAGAGTGGTGTGGACGGGCGTCTTCCTTCCCACCTGCATAGCCCTGGGTGCTCCCTCCCCCGCCGGGTTTCCCCCAGACTTTGTGACTTCTCTGCTGTGATTTGAAAGGCTTCCTTTTTTCCCGCTTAAGACTTATTTTTATTTACGAGCCCATGTTTGTAGTGCATGTGGTCACGCTCCTTGCATGGAGCTGGTCTGGGTGCAGACGCGTCTTCACTCGTCTCTCGCCCCCACCCCTCTCAGTCCCTTCCCTTTTGCAAAGGTCTACCTCCATGTTTCCTATGTCTATCTTGTAGTTTGCTCTTCAAATCATTTACATTTCGGTTTTCTCATATAGGAGAAGCCGTGTAATATTCCGGCTCATGTGTCTGATTCATTTTACTTAACATCATAGTCTCGAGCTGCATTCATTTTCCTACAAGTGACTCAAGTTTATCCTTCTTTATGGCAGAGTAGTGCTCCATGGTGTGCAAATACATTTTCTTTATTTATTCATCTATGGGGGAACATATAGGGTGCATCCGCTATTTAGCTATTGTGAATTGTGCCGTTATAACATGGGTCTGTGTGGATCACTGTAATGTGATGTTAGGTCTTTTGTGGAAGATGTCTGGGAGGGGAAAAGCTGTATGGAATGGAATTTTAGTTTTCTGAGAAATCTCCACACTAATTTCTGCAGTGGTTGTACACTCCCTCCAACAGTGCAAAAGGACCCTCTTACCTGATGCCTCACCAGCATTTGTTGTTATTTGATTTCTTGGTGATGGCTATTCTTCCTGGAGGGAGGTAGAACCTCAGTGCTGCTTTAATTCACATTTTTCTGATCTGAAAGGCTACATTTTTGTGCCTCTCATGGGCTTTTTTGGTTTGTTTTGCTCTCAAAATCGGGGTATTTGGCAAACAAGGTGGGTGGAAAAACGGGAGATATAACAACAAAGACAGCATAATAAGTTAGAGGAGGAGATTTTAAGTGTTTTCAGTACATAGGTAAGGCAAATATTTGTTAGCTCTGACCCACTCCACAACGTGCACATATTTGAATGCTCTTATTGGCTGGGGATATAGCTCAGTGGAATAAGCACCTGCCTAGCAAGTGCAGGGTCCTGAGTTCGATCCCCAGTACCTGAATGCTCTTATTTTGGGGGCTCAAACTCAGGGCCTTACATATGCCAGGGAAGTGCCGCTCCTGTGAGCTACATTGGCTATCCTATGTACATAGTTTAAACATCATGTTAGCTGGGTGTGGTAGTGCACACCTGTAATCCTAGCACTTCGGAGGCTGAGGCAGGAGGATTGCAAGTTCAAGCCCAGCCTGGGAAATTTAGTGACATAATGAGACCTCCCCAGTATTCATATAAGTTGAACATCTAGTATCTACTCAAACAGGATTGTTTCTGTTTCAGGGAACTTTGCATTGTTTTCAGAATATAAAACTCCATGATTTTCACAGGTATATTGAAAGATGATTATATTTGCTGTCTGAAAGGAGAGATAACCTTTAGTTGACATAAGCCTTAAGTGGAGAAAAGATTTTGGAAATTAGATGAAATTTGCTTATTAAAACACTGCTTTTTATTCTCCCAAAACAGTGGAAGGGGCTGACCTAGGAATGGCTCAGAAGTCTCAGCTCCTTCCACGTGGGGCAGGGTCCCCAAGTCTAGACCCTGGAGGTCTTGTGGCATTCACACCTGCAAGGACAGTCGCAGCTCACAGCTGTCCCCAGAGGGCACAGGTCAGGCACACTGCAGCGAAGGCTCCATCAGGCGGCGTGCAAGGCTTCAGGTCAGCAATCGCCAGGGTCAGGTGCGACAGCTTGGTGGGTGCATTCCTAGCGCTAGGGTCACAGGGCCACGTGGGACCTTAACCCAGGAACCTGTGAGAGGAGAGCAGTCTCTGCCCTCAGGTTATGAGATGGCCCAGGCGCACGCTGACACGGCAGATAGCGTCCGGGACAGCCTTGCAGAGTCAGCGCTGTGCCCCCTCTGTCGGCACCGAGCGTGGCTCGCTGCCCATGAAGGGCACGTGCCGAGGAGTCTTCTTCTCATGGGAGAGCGCCCCATTCTTTGCTGTTGTTGACAATGACCCTGGATGTGATGGCATCCATCAGGCCAGGCAGCCTGCTGGGAGACTGCAGGGGTTCAAGCTGGGGACTTGCAGGGCCCCTGTGCCTACCTGGCTCCGCTGCTTCTGGCCTCACGTGCTTCCTGCTGCCGGTGCGCTGTGACCCTCAAGTCTGCTGATTGGAGAGAACCCCCTGCCACTGCGGCTGCTCTAGGAAGGGGCGTCCAGTGCCTGCCCTGTGCTGAGTTGAATCTTCGTACTTTGCAGGTAGGAGCCAGTGCGATAGAAAACTGATGGTGCTGAACTGTCCCCTTGTGGGCAGGCAAGGGCCAGGGAGGGACCACAGGCCACACACACACACACACACACACACACACACACACACACACACACACGCTTCTCCAGCTCTGGCATGACGTTGGTGCCCAGTGTACCCTCACTGCGACCGCCAGAGAGCCTGCTTGGGCACCAGCACTGGGTCCAGGCTGGGTTCTGAGGGTGAAGTGGAGGGGAAGGCACCAAAGGCCTGGGTCCTCGTGGCAGCGGAGCCCTGGAGACTGTGTGGGCACAGCTGCTGCCCGAGAGCTGTTTCCCTGCTGTGTGATCTGGCCAGGCCCCAGGTTAGACAGTCTTTGGCTTGGCTCCGACCTGCAGTGACTCTATCATCTGGGTTTGTCCTCTTTCCTTTCTTGTCCCCCACCACCGTGGGCAGAGCCTCACCTGCCTGTCCATCTCCAGACTGCAGTGCCTCGGACATGGGCGGGGCCCTGTTAGTGTTTGTTGAGTGAATGAGCGAGTGAATGAATACGCAGCCTCATCCTTTGTGGGCCACAGAAGCACCCACACTTGTGCCAGGAGCACAGGGACTGGAGCTTGGTGTGGGCACTATCACCAGTGCTTCTGAGACAGTGCCCAGCCCGCACCAGGCCACCATGCCCACTGGGCAGTGGAGGAGAGGCTGGGAATCACTTCCAGGACTGCGAGCTCGAGTTGCCAGCCCATAGGGCCTGTGTTGCCACCCAAGAGGCCCAGGGGCTTCTGCCAGTCACAGGAGCCCCCCAGGGTGACGACGCTGGAGTTTAAGAGTTGGTGCACGCAGACCACCCAACCTGCTGGTGTGCGGAGTACTCTCATTAGCCTCTGTCTCCACTGGAGCCTCGGCAGTGTCCCCCTTTCACTTGTGATTTTATTTTATTTATTTTTGGTTTTTTGAGAAAGGGCCTTGCTATGTAGCTTAGGGTGGCCTCGAACTCACTGCCATCCTCCTGCCTCAGCCTCCCGAGTGGTGGGATGACAAGTGTGTACCTCCACTTCTGCTCATCTCTGACTTCAGTAACTGGAGTCATGTTCTTTTCTAATCCGCAGCTTTGTGGATTTTCTTTAAAGAACTGATTTTTGGTTTTATTATTTTCTCTCTTGCTTTTTTACCCTCTACTTAGTGTGTAAGATGCACAGTTGGGTTGTTGATTTGAAGTCTTCCTGGTTTTTAAATATGCGCACTGACAGGTAGAAACTCCCCCACACCTGCTTTTGCTGCACCCTGGTGTGTTGTGTTTTCCTGTCATTCTTTCCAAGTACAGTGGGGCCTCAGTTTGTGAGTTTAATTTGTGTCACCACTTTGGGGTGAGGACCTCGTTTTTGTTTGTGAGGAGAGGATAGCTATGGCCGTGTTTGTCACTTGATGGGGAGTTTGTGAGCAGAAGCAAAATTTTGCTTTTTTGTTGCAAACAGGAGCATTCATGAGCCGAGGCACAAATGCGTTTTCTACCCTCTCCTGGAGCTGTTTTGATCCACTGGCTGCTGTGAGTTTTCCAGCTTTAGTTCGGTTGCTGATTTCTGACTCCATCCTGTGGTTGGAGACAGTGCTCTTATTACATCTCTCTGTTTAAGTCTGCTGAGATTTAACTTGTGACTTAGCACATGGGCTGTCTTAGGGAACACCCCTGAACCTGCGAGGAGTTTCTCCTTTGCGCCGGCCAGCAGACTGTGCGCCCCATGTCTGCTGGCTGCAGCCCTGCTGTTCCAGTCCTCTGACCCGCGTGTCTTTTGTCCAGTTGTTCTAGCCACCAGTGAGAGCAAAGAACTGGAGACTCAACTATTCTCACAGGGTGTCTCCTTCTCCCCTCGGTTCTTTCAGGTTTGCCTCACCTGCTGGGACAGTGTCTGCCTTGCTTTTTTTTTAAAGAAGTTTATGTTGGCTCACAGTTTATATAGAGCTATAACTTCCCAGAGTTGGTGAAGTTATAACACTCTAATCTGAACACAAATTTAAGCATTTGATGTCACATCTGTTGTGCCCCCAAACAAAACAATAATTCTTTTTGCTTTGTCCTGTTTTTTGTTTATGCGTTTTCATTTTCTGAGACAAGGTCTCACTGTATAGTCAAGGTTGGTCTTGAATTGGTGATGATCTTCCTGCCTCAGTCTCCAAAGTGCTGGGACTATAGGAGTCAGCCACCACATCTCACTGCTAATAATCCTTTTAAATGCATTCATTATGCCTTAAATTTTGTGGGAACAAAATAGGGAATTATAAACCAAACTTACAATAATAGCTAACTTTTAGATCAACATTTTAAAAAATATATTGGTCTCTTAAATCATAGAGAACAAAGTGCAGTTACAAATTGCTACCATGCTATTGTGCTTTTATAATTTCTTATGTGTGCACTTTCGCTGAGACTTCAATTTCTTTACGTGGTCTCTTGGTTACTTTTCTCACTGCTGAGACAAAATGCTTGGCACCCAAAACTAAAAGAGTAAAGGTTTATGTCTTGGTTACTTCTCTCTCGTTGCTGAGACAAAATATCCAATGCCAAAAATGAAGGAAGGAAAGGTTTATTTAGCTTACAATTTGTGGAGGTTTCAGTCCATACTTGGCTGGTTCTGAGGCAAAGTGGCACATGGCAGAGGGCAAACTGTTCATGGCAGCAGCACACAGCAAAAACAACCAGAGCAAATGGGTGGAATGGCTGGCAAGCAGCCTCTTTCTATCCCTTACCTTGTAAACAGCCTACTCCCACCCAGGGGGCAAGTAGCTCTCACACAGTTTCCATGCCCTCCTCTTCCACAGGCTCAGGATGTGTACAAAGTAAGCACCCTGGCTTCCTGCTGAATCACATAGTTAACCTTTTAAACTCTCCAAGTTGACACAATGTATCAACCATAACAGTTTATTTGGCTCACAGTTGGTAGAGGTTTCTGTCCACAGTCAGCTGGCTCCAAGGCCTGGTGGCCTTGCAGCGGAGAAACAGCTCCTGGCAAAGCAGAGCAGGCAGAAGGCAGACAGCAGTGAAGGAGTGAAGAACCAGCAAGCCACGAGTGAGCGGCCATAGCAGCCACTTTCCATTGCTTCTGTTCCATCCAGGCTATGCACCCTGAGGGCCGGCATCACCCACACCCAGGGCAAGCTGCCCACTACCCTCACAGAGCCATGTCAAGCCAACGAGTGGACTGACTTAGTCATCACACCCCCAACCCCAGAGTCTATCACACACTGTAGATCCAGCACCTCTGCAGAGCCCCACCTGTCACCGCATGAGGCTTTGGGGGACACACCTATGAACATACACTCAGCTTCACATTGCCCCGGGGTGTCTCCTGGTCCCTGCATGGTGCCAGGGAGCTCTTGCTGCAGGGCAGGTCTGACCTTAACCATTCCCTCCACTTCTGTTTCCTTAAAGAGGTCCTCATTTCTCATACTTGAAGGATAGCTTTTCTGGATACAGAGTTCTTCTTTGTTGTTTATTTGTCCAAGTGTGCAGTGCATATGATCACACTCAGCATGGGGGCGGATGTGAGCAAGCCCAGGACACAGACCCTCCCCGCCATCCTCTGCTCCTTCCATGCCTTGGTCCTCTTCACATTTTTTTTAATTTTAAAGATAAAAAACTAACAAAACAACAAGTAAGACAAAATCAAAGCAACACAAAAACAATACATGACCTCAAAACAAAATGATAGAAATTACATAGTTGTCCTGAACAAAGTTGCTCATTCCAGAGACATAAGAACATAAGATTGATCAAACAGTCAGAGACAGTAACAAGTAATAAAGGCAACATTGGAAATGATGCAGAGCTTCACCATGCAAGATGGCAGGAATTCAACAATGGTTCTTACTGCATATTGTGGTTTTCAGGTCAGTCATTCTGATTACCAGATTCAAATGTGCAAAATTGGTCAAGAAGAAAGAAAATTTTAAGCACTGGTAGTTCCTTTCAGTAAACTGCAGAATCAGCAGTACACCTACCCTAGCCATCCTGTGGTCCCCTTGCATTCGTGACCACTCCACTTCCACTTTTACTTTCAATCCCTTTTACCCCCTTTCTGTCCTCTGCCCCTCCCTCTCTCCGTCTTTGTTTCTCTTCCCATTTGAAAATGATCTCTCTCTCTACTTCCTATCGTCTTTTACTTTGCTCTTTATTTGTATTTTGGTTTACTTGAGAGAAACTCTGCTATATTTGAGCTTGTGTGTGATTTATTTTACTTAACATTATGATCTCAAACTTCATCCAGTTACCTACAAATGCCTCAAATTTATCCTTCTTTATGGCAGAGTAGTACTTCATTGTGTATAAATATCATTTTAAAAATCTATTCATCAGTGGGTGGACCTATACTCTGCTTCCAAATTTAGCTATTATGAATTCTGCTGCTATAAACATGGTTGCACATATAGCACTGTAATACGATGACTTTAACTCTTTCAGGAAGGTTCCTACAAGGGGAATGGTTGGGTCAAATGGAATTTCTATTATTAGTTTTTTGAGGAATTTCTGTGCTGATTTTCTTAGTGGTTGTACTAGTTTACATTCTGACCAACAATGTAGAAGCATTCTTTTTTCCCTGAAGCTTCACCAGCATTTGTTATTATTTCATTTCTTGATGATGGTCATCCTTTCTGGAGTAAGATGGAATCTCAGTGTTGTTTCAGTTTGCATTTCTTTAACACCCACCAATGTTGAATATTTTCTCATATATTAGTGGTTATTTGTACTTCTTCTGAGAAGTCTCATCTTTTTGGGTGCCCATTTTTTGATTGGGTCTTTTATTTTGGGGTATCATTTTTTTGAGTTCTTCTGTCTGAAGTATAGCTGAAAAAATTTTTCCAATTGTGTAGTTGTCTCTTTAATCTGTTGGTTGTTTCCTTTGATGTGTAGAAGCTTTTAAATTTGGCATCACCCTATTTGTTGATTCTCGTTATTTTTCTTGCATTATTGGGGTTCTGTTCAGAAAATCTTTGCCTATGCCTGTGTCTTCAAGATTGTATCTATTCTCTCTTCCATCAGATTAAGTGTTTCTGGGTAACATTTAGTTGTTTGATCTACTTTGGTTTTAATTTAGTATGGGGTGAGATAGATGGATCTGGAGTCAGCCTTCTGCGTGTCAATATCCAACTTTCCACGCACCATTTACTAAAGGGGCCACTTTTACTTTACTATCTTCACTGGACCCTTTGTCAAAGATCAAATAGCATGTGCCTGGGGTTGTCTTTGCTTCCTCTGTTCTGTTCATTCAATCCTCCTGTCTGTTTTTGTGCTGGTACCATCCTGTTTTCATCACTGTAGCTTCATGACATAACTTCTAACGTGGGATTGTGATGCCTCCTGCTTTGCTTTTGTTACCAGGATTGCTTTTGGTATTCTCAGTCTCTTTTGGTTCTATATGATTTTTAGGGTCCTTCTGTCTAGAACTGTGAGGAATGCTGTTGCTATTTTGACTGGGATTGCATTAAATCTATATATCAGTTTTGGAAGTGTAGCCATTTTAAGTACATTGGTTCTGCCTACCCAGCAACAGGGGATAGCTTTCAATATTCTGATGTCCTCTTTGATCTTCTTTTTCAGAGTGATTTAATTTTTACTGTACAGATCTTTTACTTTTTTGGTTAGGTTAATCCCTAAATATTTAATTTTCCCAATGCTTTTATGAATGCTATTTTTTCTCTGATTTCTTTCTCAGTGAGTTCATTATTAGAGTAAGAGAATGTTATTGATTTTGGGGTATTGATTTTTGTCTCCTGCTACATTATTAACTAGGAGTCTTTTGGTGGAAATTTTTGTGTCCTTTTTTAAAATTTTAAAGACAAAAGAATGGAGACATATAAACCAGAATAACACAAAAACAGTACAGGAAATACAAGATTATAGAGAAGATAGAGTAGGGAATTAGCACTGGATGCTGTGTTACATAATGTTATCTTTGCATTTGTTACTCAGTTATACAGATGATGGCTTGTTCGATTGATCAGTTTTCTCCACCCTCATCTCCACTGTTCTACCACCCAATCAGTCATCTTTCCTCCGATAATAACTGTACTTTTTGGTTTATTTACTCCCTCAGGCTCTCACATTGGGAAGAGACATGGCTGCTTCAAATTATGCTGTAACAAATATGGGTGTACACGGCAGGACGTGGAAAAGCACCCATGCTCAAAGACAGTAGATAGGCAGAGAACAAGGTTCACTATGGTCAAGCCCCCATCCACAAGCCCTCAAGGCCATTGGGGGTCTGGTCGAGTTGGTGGGGTTACCCAGTGAACCACCAGGCTTTGCCTCAATACAGTGTATCTGGAGGCCCAGTCGAGTCGTCAGGGTTGCCACCCCAGACCAGCAGGCTCCACCCCATTGCCACGCTGCTGGGGGCCTGGTCAAGCCCATGGGGTCACCCCTGCAGACTGCCGGGCTCTGCCCTGTCGCCCCCCTGTTGGGGGCCTGGTGGAGTCCATGGGGTCACCCCCAAGGATTGCTAGGCTCTGCCCTGTTGCCGCACTGCCAGAGGCCCAGTCTAGGTCTTCAGGGTTCTCATGTAGCCTGGAGGGAGCCCCTCCCCCTTCCGGCTACTGAGCTCCCTGTCAAGGCTCCTGGGGTCCCCTTATATGCCACTAGTGTCTTGCTGCAGGCCGCCTATGACTCTTTGGAGGCTGTACCCACCCAGCAAGAGGACCGGGTCTCCACCTTAATTTCAGGTCTTCACCTCCTCTGACCTCTCGATCTCCAGGGTTGCTGCTCCCCGCCCCTTGCAGCTGGGCATTGGGCACACTTATGATGCTGGGTACAAGTGGTGTTAGGTCTCCCCCACCCGTGCTTTCTGTGGTAGTCCAGGGTGTGTACTAAGTTTAGTTATTAGCTCTAGAAGAGAATTGGAGGATTTTCTCAGGTCTGCCATGTAGAGTATGTTGTTGTCTCTCAGACTCCTGGACTGCTACTTTTTGTGTGATTTGTTGTTGTGGGTTCATACAGGGTTCATATATGCAAGCAGTATGGAGTCCCTCTTGGTGCTCATATTAGTAGTTTAGGGTGAGTCCTGAAACCTGTGGACTCAGCCCGTTGCTATCAGGGACACATGTTGAGTGCTTGGGTTACTAAGACTCAAGGTGTTCAGAAAGGGTGTTCAGGATGGGAGCTGAAGCCCAGTAACTCAGCTCAGGCTTCCTGCTTGGTGTTGGAGTGAGAAGGGTATGGGCCTCTGTGGTCCACCTCCATCTGCAGCTCTCTCTCACTGTTGTGCTCCAGTTCCCTTTTGTTCTTGGGCTGGATACCTGGGAATTGTTGTAGCCCTGGGATCTCTGCTGCTGCTCTCTGCTGCTCTCTGCTGGTAGTTGTTCACACAGTGGAGAGGCAGGAGGCCACAGCCTCAGGTCAGGTGTAGAGCTGGGCGTGGTGGGCTGTGTACTGTTTGCTTTGACTCCACCTTGCCTCTGGGTGCTGATTAGAAAGGTTGCTGCAGAGTGGGGATTCTGCTTTAGTGGCTGTTGTAACTTCTCATCCTCACACTGAGTTTGACAACACCTCCCAGTTGCCATTCTCTTTTCTGGGCTGCACTTTTTCCTCTCTGGTCCTGGGCCAGCTCTCAGAACTCTGCTGTCCCCTGGCCAAGTTGGGAGGCTCCTGTGAGCACGGGCCTCTGAAGCTGAAGCTGTGAGTGCCAGAATGAGGGAGTGTGCTGAGGGTGTGTTTGGAGCAGTGACTCCTTCCTTCTCCACCTCCTCTTCCTCTGACTGTGCCATGGCGGCCCTCCCAGCCTTTCCTCCAGGAGAGGTCATGTTTTCTCTTTCTGAGGGCTTCAGTTCTCATTTCAGATCCTTCTTGGGTTCAAGGTACACATTTATTTCCTTCCTGTCTTTCTCATGTTGCTATATTCCAGTGTCTGTGTGGTGATCCTCTGAGAGGATCTTTCTTTGCTGCTTACCCGGTCACCATCTTCCTGGAACTTGTGTCTTGTAAGTAAAGGACCATGTCATCTGCAAATAATGACACTTTGACTTCATCCTTCACCATATATATCCCTTTTGCTTTTCTCTTGCTTGATTACTCTGGCTAATTTTTAAAATTTTTTTTTTTATTTTAAAGAC